>JBDFRD010281700.1:0-10780 GCA_039654405.1 Bullina lineata
GAGTCCTCTGTCCTGGGCTGCCCTTTCTAGCTTGCTCCAGGTGTATCCCATCTGCTTCATGTCCGCCTCGAGCTCACATCGCCAGGTGTTTCTTGGCCTTCCTCTCTTGAAGACACATACAGTTGACATTTTTTTGTTTGTTTTGTTTCATTTGTTTTTTTGTTTTGTTTTTGTTTGTTAAATATTCAAGCTTTATACAGCTTCTCTGGAAGCAGAAACAAAGCAGATGGGCTGTAGACAGCTGGAGAGACTTGGCTTGGGATCAGGATGGCTGAAGAGTTGTTGTTGAAGGCTTGTGTCCCAGGAGCAACCACATGCATTGAGTGAGTGAGTGAGTGAATATACAGCCTCCACTCAAGCAAGACATTTCTTCGCTTTACAAAATAAAAATCTGAAATAGGGCTACTTAGCAAGAGTCCTGAGTTTGAATCCCGCTGCACCCATGTTGTGCCCTTGGGAAGGACACTTTACACCATTTTTCCTCTCCCCACTCAGGTATGAATTGGCTACCAGCATATTCTGCTGGCGAAGTAAACCTATGACAGACTAGTGTCTTGTCTAGGAGATGATTTAAAAATCATCTGTTCCTCTTCACACTACCGAAACTGGGATAAGCTCTGGCTCTATGGGCCTCATTGGCCTTGAAGGAACTTTGCTATGTGCAGTCTGTCATCTTCTTGGGTAGCATTGTTGTTTTTTGACCCCTGAAGACAGTAATGTTGAGCGTTGGTTTGCCTTTATGTTTTTCGCAATAGCTTCTTTTGATCGTATTTGCCACTTCGTATTTCTCAGATTCCCTGCAGCCTTTATCCACCTTTTTTGCATTTTCGTCAATCATCAACTTTGGCTACAGTTACTAGATCTATCACTAAATATTAAAAAAAAAAAAAAAATGAAAGATCCTACAAGGCCTATCAGACCAATAAAACCTGAGTTTATCTCAGTGGCCAAATGGTTTCAGCCTTTCAGTCCCAGTGCAAGGGCACAGGGTTCAACTTCGAGTGACCATGTTGTGTCCTTGAGAAAGACACTTTCCACCATTTTTCCTATCCTTTCCCAAAAGTGAGGTACCAGAATATTCCACTGGGGAAGTAAACCTATGACATACTGGCGTCCTGTGTAAGAAAAGATGAAAAGAATCTGTTCCACTTCATGGTACCGAAACTGGGATAAGCTCACCTCTATAGGTCTCATAGGCCTTCAAGAAACTTTCCTTTTAACTTACTTTATCAAAAGTATGAAGTGGAACAGATAACTTTTTTCAAATCATCATCTGGATGGGACAATAAACTACTGCAGTTTTACTTTTCAGACAAAATAAGATGCAACTAAATAGGGAGGGGAAAAGTGATGTGAAGTGCCTTTTCAAATACACCATGCAGTGGCCATCAGATTTAAACCCAAGACCCAAAATCCAGAGTTCAATGCCCTAACCACTCAGCCACAGTGCCACTTATGAACAGTAATCTCATGTTTTATTAGTGTCTTCACACTTTACCATAACAGCCACACTTGCGCCTACCTTGCAGTTTCTTGATGATGACCCTCATGACATCTGTTGACCCTGGTGACCTCCGCATGCGACCTTTCCACACCTCCACAAAAGCACCTTGACCGACTTGCTCCAGAAGACGTACGTCTTTACGTGGAATCTCCCAGCTCATCTTCAGGCGGGAATATTCTGTGGGCTGTACGGGGTTAACATAATGATTATACTATGTTGTATGTTTTACAGTTATGAGTACACTGAGTCACTGGGCTGTACAGGGTTAATGAATAATTTTACAGTTCAACACACATTCATCAAACTCTGTAGGTCGAGAGAAATTGTTTGATGAATCCGTGATTCGAGGAATGGGATGCGATAACGCTGTCTTTCATGCACCAGAGATTTGTATTACACTGCAGGCCTCGCAGCACATAGACTGGGCGAGAGGCTCGAATTGGTTGGGGCGTTACGCAACACAGGCACAAAAATTGCCACAAGCTACAGTGTACACCAGAGTGCGATGGCGAGGAGTCGTTGAAGGCCTATGCACCAAATGGTGCGACGGGCCTAAGTAAGTAAGTAAGTACAGTGTACACAATGATATTACATTGCAAACATTACAAGGCATCTGGTTCTATGACTTTCAAAACAACTGGCAGACTGAATTAGTAAACTGATCAAATATTTAAGGTGTTTTGTCGGCCTTGAAGAGATGCATTGAAACAGCAAACTTCCCATTGTAATGGTCAGCTGACCGAATTTAGTTCAAGGATGATGAATGTGTGAAGTTAAGTACATACAAACAAAATAAAGTGGAAAAGTTCAAACGATAAATATAGTTCATGGCATCTGTGGTTTGATGAACGTGTGTTCAAAAAATGTGTGTTGAACTGGAGAAAATTGTATGGGGCATATTTCATACTTATGAGAATACTGAATCAATGGGCCACACAGGGTTAATATAACGCCTGCACTAAGTTCGACAAGGACATTTTATATAAATGTCACCGAGTCACTCGCTCTGTAGGGTTAATAAATAATGACACAAGCTGTACAGGGACATTTTACAGAAATGTTTATACACTTACTGTGCCGCAGAGGGTTAATAAATAATTACACGAAATTGTAGGGGCATATAATTATGAGCACACAACTGAGCGGCCTGAATGGGGTCAATCAAAGTAGCACACAGACCACATTGTCAGCAGCTTATTAAACAGCTATAACAGCACTGATTCAGTGGACACTGAGGGGTTAACTGCATAATACACTTGGTCAGTGTGTATAAAAGGATTACTTAAATATACACAATAAAATTCAGCCATTGAGGTTACACTTAATTTGACTCATGGCCAGGAGAACAGGAAATGTTATTTTAAAAAATGGACTTCGTCAAAAGGTGTCAATATTACAGTAACATGACTTGATTGACTGAACACAGTTCATATTACAACTAAATAGACTCGGATGTAAAGTTTCATTTTTAAAATCATGCCAACTTTGTGGTTGGAGGTTAATTTTTCCACATGGTTTTTGCACGATGAATGTCCTCCTGTCCATTAGTTCTTGAGCTTTTTCCAAGATTTGCATCAGTACAACATCAATACACAAGTACAAATATGAGTACTCAAATCACACATCAAGTATCTTTGACCAAGTACTTTCCCAGTGGGTGGCTCATACAAGTCTCAACAATTCTCAAATCACCCACCAAGTACTAATTGTGTCAATGAGTACTCTGATCCGACAATTCTAGAACATTGTAAAAATATATGAGTACTCAAATAACACATCAAGTATCTGTGGCCGAGTACTTCCACAACTGTAGTACAATGGGGTTCAGGTGTAGTGAAATCACCCACCAAGTACTCGGTGTTGGGTTGAGTACTCTCATCCAACAGCTCTACCTCCTGGTCATCCAAGTTTTCGTCGTGAGCCCGGGCAATCTTCTCCCTCATCCTCTTCTCTCGTTTCTGTGAATAAGTAAAAGTAAAGTAAAGTTCCTTTAAGGCCAATGAGGTCCAAAGAGCCGGAGCTTATCCCGGTTTCTGTAGCGTGAAGCGGAGCAGACAATTTTTACTTCATCTCCTAGACAGGACGCTAGTCTGTCGTAGGTTTACTTCCCCAGCAGAATATGCCGGTACCCAATTTGTACCTGGGTGGGGAGAAGAAAAATGGTGTAAAGTGTCTTTCCCAAGGACTCAACAGGGTCATCTCCCGGATTCAAACCCTGGACCCTTGAATTACGAGTCCAATGCTCTAACCATTCAGCCACCGGGCCACCTTTCTGTGAATAAACATCAGTAGAAACAAAACCATAAACTCGTATGCGTGAAAATGTCCTTATGGAAGTTCTATGAATCGCTATGAAGGACGGTGAAGTTTATGAGTTGAATACTGTAAAATTCAGAGACTGGTTGATATGAAATACTATGCAAATGAAACAGTTTCATCCTGAGAGATAAAATGCATAGACAATTAATCAAGAAAGGAAAGAAAAACCCAAACAAATAAACATAAAAGTATAATTGATATATCCCAGCATTTAATACAGCATAATGATTTTAGTTGAAGATGAGGGGTAAAGGTAGAGTTTTAAAGAATGAAGACGTCACAAAATGTTACATTCAGATTTGTTTTGTGACACCCGCATTATTTGAAGCTGCACTTTTTCCAGAAATGCCTTCAGATTGAAGTGGTTGACATTTATTGTTGGGGCTGTTTCAAGACAAATACACTTTCATAATACTCCAAGTCATGCAAAAATGTCGAACATTGCAGAAAAGGAGGAGGATAAGAAGACATCAAAGAAGAAGAAGAAGAAGAAGAAGAAGAAGAAGAAGAAGAAGAAGAAAAAGAAGAAGAAGAAGAAGAAAAGAAGAAACAAAAGAAGAAGAAAAAGAACAAGACCAACAAGAAGAAAAGGAAGAAGAAGATGAAAAAGAAAAAAAAAGTCCGCAAAGTGGGGAGGCTATATTTGGTTGGACCATAACTTACACCAGAAACCTGGTTCAAGAGTAGTTCAAAACTGCTTTACAGAGGAAAGTAGATTCACTTGCATCTTTAAACGAGAGTGCTTTCTGAGTAAGACTGTGACAATGAGGTCATTGAGAGTAACTCACCTTCATCCTCATTGACATGATAACCACAATGATGATGAGCAGGACAGCCAAGCTTGCACTGACCACAGCTCCAACAGCATAGGGAGAGACTATAGGTGAGATAGAGAAAACACGGCAATAAATACATAGTTAACAGATGTAGTGTTCTTAAACTAAAGCAGCCTAGGCCCAGCCTCTGGAATCTCTACATGATAACATAATACTAATAACACTAACAATAATAATAACAACAACAACAATAATAATAATAATTAGTGTCAGGAATCCTCATTGTGGCCTTATTATAAAAACTTTCAGTCAGTCTTCACCTCAGCCTATAACTTAGGGATTAAAAAAAGTATTTTCACAAAGTGGCCAATACTTCAAAGCAGGGTACTTCACAAAATGCTATTAAAACATTTGCGCGTAATGTATAAAATCGAAAAAAGAATACCAGAAACACCAAACCTTGGTGTTTAGTTTGTTTAGTATGTGCTGGAAAGAGAGTGAAAAAAGGTACAAAACGAAAGCAACAAAACCGAAGAGAGGTAAAGCTTATACTTCAGGTAATTGTGTTGTCTATGATCTCAAAGACGGAACACCTTATACGTCTTACATATTCGAGTAATGAATTGTAAAATAAAAACTGCAATGCAATCTGCATAAAGAGAATGGATATAGAGCAGATTTTTAAAAAGTAGATGAGCATATTATAATTGTCTTGCTTATCACGTGAAAGGGTCTATTCTAGAAATAATATGATAAAACGAGAGACAAATTCTAAATCCTATCCAAAGAAGATTCTAAAATCTTAACATTCTCTCCCCTTCTATCTAAAAATGAATCCCGTTTGACATTGCCTGCCCCTTCAGAGAATGCTGTGATATTTATGGTGAAATAATTATCACACGCCGGACTAACAATTTACTTTGATTCTTTTCATACATGCAGGTTTATGCTAATTTTTTTTTAATTAATTACAGACCATGCATTTAGAGCCATGCAAATATGTAATGCTTCAGGCTTCTTTGTTTCTGTTACTTCCATAATCACTATTCAACAGGGGCCATTTGGAGATTTGTATTAATCTTAAAATCACAGCCTTTTCTTCAAAGACGAACGCCCAAAGAATATTTCACAACTCCACATTCTTTAAAGGTGCCCCAAAAGCCTGAGCTTATCCTGGTTTCTGAAGTATAAAGGACCGACATACTTTGGATTTGAACCAATAACCTTTTGGCTGTGAAACCGGCAACCTCAACATTCGGCTACAATACATACCGAGGTTATGTCCTTTGTGTACAAAATAAGAGACAAAAACACACTGACAACAAAAGAGCGCTAAAAAGAAATATAAAGAAAAAAAAAGTCATGCAGATACATGTAGTCAGCAATTCATGAATTATGCTAGGATCATCATCATCATCATCATCGTCGTCGTCGTCATCATCGTCATCATCATCATCATCATCATCATCATCATCATCATCATCATCATCATCATCATCGTCGTCGTCATCATCGTCTTCATCATCATCATCAAAACCTTTCATTTTTGCCAGACCACAGACAAACAATTTCAAACTGTCTCTATCTTGGGCAATTTTTGTCAGTTTCTTCCAAGTGTGTCCCAACTCAACAGGTCTCTGTCCATACAACGCCTCCCTGCCTCTCGTGGCTTGTTTCTGCCTCTTGCTCCTTGTGGGTTCCATAGCAATGACTCTTGTACTTGTAATGTTATTTACAGGTTTTCAATAAGTAAGTTAAGTTCCTTCAAGGCCAATAAGGCCCATAGAGCTGGAGCTTATCCTGGCTTCAGTAGTGTAAAGCGGACATGATTTTTACATCATCTCCTAGACAGGACGCTAGTCTGTCGTAGGCTTACTTCCCCAGCAGAATTTTACTGGTTTTCAGAGTGTGTGCCAATCCAGCGCCATCTTCGTTGTTCTATTCCTTCCTCTATTGGTCTTTATCTTGTCTTTTCCCATAATTCTTTATTTCTGATTTTCTCTATCCATTTGATTTTTCAGGGTAATGTCACTAGATATATCCTTTTAAGATAAAAAAAAAGTTCTATCCATTTAAATTTGTTCTCTCCTTACCAGCACGGACAAGGAGGGGGAAAAAAGGAGGGGGGGGGGGGGGGGGATAAGTCAAGGAGGTTATTAACAAATCTTATTCGTTCACATTTGTGATAACCCCCCACCCCTTGCCCTGCACATCTTCGTCTTAATCTTCTTGGCCCCTTGTGGAGCATAGGGCCGCTCCGTACATACATGTTGAAATTGTATCTACATTAATGTTTACCGATAATGTGTTACTATGTATTGAGTCCACTTCACAAAGTAAAGAAACCAACTCAAAACAGCACACATAAACAAGGAGAAATTCGTAACAGTAGAAAAGGTCTACATATTATGTATAATACACAAATATATTGTTTATAATTATGTTATTAACAATTTTACCTACATCTGCTTGCCAATACAGTTGTCAACAGTTTATATTTTTCACCATGCATCTTTCTATTTCCAGAAAGGCATTCAAAAGACCTCTAAAAACCATAGACAATGGTACCGTGAAACATGCAGTAATGCCCTAACTATTATCTCAAGAATTGGAAGCCCATAATTTGATTTGTCGCATCAGAGATATTAGACCGGATAACTACTACAAGGGGCTTGGACGCTAACACAGAATAAACAAACTCAAGCAAGACCCGAAAAAGGAGAAGGATATGATCACAATGGAAATATCGATGATCATTATAATGATTCATAATAACAACAATAGTAACGCAATATACGGAATACCAACACTAACAATGACTATAACGATGATCATTTTATAAATTAACCCACATTCGTCCACAACATTATACTACAGAACAAACTTCTCCAATTCAAGGCAGAAAATTATGTTGTCAACTGAATCGCTACCAACACAGGCCATAAACATTCCTTGGACAATAAAAATCCGCCAAATATATTGAAATCTACGATGTAGGAACCTAAAGTACAACGGTGAAGTTGCAAGCATTAAACCATCCTGAGGCTAGAGAACTGCCCTAGGGCCACGCCCCAGACAGGACTTACAGATTGAGCTTCTATTTCTGGGTCTGGCATGTGGCAACGAGTCTGGTGAACACAGGGAGATAAGCGTAAGCGTGACAATCCATGGGAGATAACTCTTGCATTTAAAATTGTTTTTGATGTTTTTCTCATTAACTAGCTCTAGTAACACTACAGAAATTTTTATTTCATATTTGTTTTTATTTCATTGAATATTACAACTTTTGCAATTTGATGGTATTATATCGTGCCTAAAGACATATTCTACAATACGTAGCTTTTAAAAAAAAGAACATTTAAACGTTCCTTTTTCTTTTACCTTAAAGAGAAAAAAAAATTATAGCAAGCATGTTTCTGGAAGCAATTTCATCTTTATTATTCCTACATATAATTTCGGGGTTTTGGTAGCCTTGGAAGGGATCAGACTAAAGGACTGGAGTCTGACCTGAAGCAAACAAAGCTCAATTTAGCAAATAAAGGTTTTCCTCTTCCTTTTTGAGGTTGAATTTTAACAGAAGACAATTTTTTTTTAGAGCCGACACCTTTTCTGTCTTCCCTCATTCCCATATGTGCTATTGTTTAGACATTTAAGGAGGAAATCCTTTAACTGTATATTGACACAAAACTAACAACTTAAGGCAACAAAAAATCCCACCATTTCTCACTGTCTGTAATTCTTTTTCTTCTTTATTCCACCTATCTGACATGCTTTTCTCTTTTAGTTCTTATGATTTCGCTTCAACAGAAGACTCTACTCAATACTGTATATTTTCCATTTCCTTATTTCACATTGCTTCTCCGTCCATATTTAACAAGAAAAACCCCACTCTTACCTATCCCGACACACCTCTCACTTATATACACCACACACACTGGTCTGAGATCAAAGTGTTCACAAATACTAAAGTTAAAGTGGGAAACATAACAACATACACAGTGCACTCGAGTGTGTGAGGAATCCATCAGGAAAGTGCTGTGTAAAAGCAGAACAAACATGAAAGAAGAAGAGAAGCAGAGAAGCTAGAACCAGCACAGTTCTATTCAGGCACAGGAGAGAAAGCTGAGGTTTAAAGCAATTGCAGACAAAAAAAAAGGCTGGGAAAGAAAACGGGAAAAAAAAGTCAAAATCAGAAAAAAACAAAAACAAAACAAGAACAGCATTCGGCTTGTGCTTCGGTTACGAGACAACAATTGTTTTTTTTATAACTTATAAAACAGTATTTATAAAATATTTTACACATCAAGTCAGGACGTGTCAGGAAACACGTTTCAAAAAGAACATAAAAGTGATTTTTGTTTTTTCCAATCTACAGGAAAGTATTTTTTTTTTTAGATTTGGTGTAGGTCTATCATATAAACGTATTTCTATTCGAATGAGTTTATGCTTCTTTGAATTACATTCCTCCTTAGTTCTTCTGATCTAGCTTTACTTTATTCCAATATAAATGTTATAAATTATAGTTCCCACAGTCGAGGCTTCAAATATCTGTTTCAAAAACAATTTGTGATAATAGTTAATCCTCTTCGTTCCCGGAGGAGCATAGGGCTGCAATTTGTGATAATAGCAGATCATAATTTTGATATTCTCAAAATTCCTGATGCGGATAAAAGATTTTTTTTTAGATATTACTTCCATTCATCAATAACTTCTGCTGTGCTTTAATTCTAGACAGTATAATCACAAGCGCACAGGCATAAATGTTCACAGGTAAACAGTAACACAGGTACACAAAACTGAGGGCGAGGAAAACAGTGATCAGGCCAGTGCACAAGTTGAGCAAGATAACCTAAACTTTGATCACAAGAGAATAATTTTTTTTAAATGAGAAATTATTCCAGTAAATGACAGTACGTCTTTTTTTTAATAATAGTTCTTTTTCTTAATTATTATTTGTTTATTATTTTTTAGCACCTGCACCATGGAAAGATTCATATAACAGTCACACAGCACATCAAGGGAAATAACTCTGATACCTCCCATACCAACCCAGAAGAAGAAAAAATCCTTTAATGTGTTGAGTTCTAAACAGCTACACCGTTACAAAAACATGGATTTATCTCACTGAAATTCTTGACCAAAATCAAACCACTTGTCATGTACATGCAAAATATAAACTATATTTTTTCTCTTTGCAGAATAGAAAGACTTGCAAATAACACATTCTTTATCCCTTCAGCAAGGAGGAAGGAAAATTAGGAAAGACAGAAGCATACTAGTAAACGACAGGACAGGATATGAGGATTTATAACAAATTTACTGATATTTATGAGACAAGTTAAAAGAAGAAGAAAAATCTCTTGCTGGTGGTGAGTCTGTCAATATGGCTGGACAAACAAGTCAGAAACATTAAAAAAAAATTTTGAGTAAGAAACTTACGTGACGCTTAGACTGACTGTATAATTTAGTAAAATATCAGACTGAAAGAACCATAAACACGCGATGCGCACACATCCACACGCAAAAAAAAAAGAGTGGGGGTGGGGGGCAACACCACGAATTATTTCCCTGATATCTTCAATACATTTGAAACTGCAGGAATGCTTTCCACTAGAAACCACTCTGAGGGAAACAGGTCAAGATTTCCAGAGAGCTGTTTAGAAACTGTCATTTGTTCGACTAATGAACTCACAGGGAATGCTGGTGTCTGCAACTTGAGGCGTGTCGTGTGCAGGGTTCTCAATTCTGTACGCTGCATTCTTCACTTCCACTTCTGAGGTCACTGTAAGCCATGGGTCATAGGCAGAACAGGAATGGGAGAGAAGGGGGGAGCGGGGAGTAAGGATGGATTGGGGGTTTGGTTATAGAGAAAAACATATTTTGAGAAGTGATGGAACTGTTGATATTATTTTTGCAAAAAACAAAAAGATCAAATTTTTTGAAAACTGATCAGCTTATAGAAGAAAATGCAGGATGTTCAGTTGGTTGACGTTGGAGCCCTTGTCTGAGAGGTAGGATACATCCCAAGTTTTGAAAGCCTTACTTCAGCGATAATAATTGTTGCAGTCTCTGCTGAGGATTGAAGAAAGCACAATCCTATGCAACATATAAACCAGAAATGAGTTTGCTGTAGGTGGGGGAGGGGGGGGGGGGGGGGGGGGGGGGGGGGGGGGGGGGGGGG
>JBDFRD010281811.1:6255-21485 GCA_039654405.1 Bullina lineata
TAGTATAGTATCCAGGAATTGATGCATATTATTATTATTGTGATGATGATTAAATTATTATTGAACATACTAATGAAAATTATATTCACAATGCCTATTCTTATAATCGTCATATATAATGCTTCTAATACAAACTGCAAGTCTACAGTAAGATTTCAGATCAATGACGTTTGGTTTGGAACTTAATGTTCAGTCTCAATGGCACATTGTGATATTTACTATTTTACACTCACTGGCACACACACAGTTATTTTATATGATATGATATGTGCAAAACTGTTCACTCTTCTTATAACTTTTTATGCAGTTACTCTTGGAATCTTACTCATACAATAGCCCATTCTTGCTTTATGTTGTTGCTTAATGCTGCCGACTCAGACAACTAGTTCCTTCACTTTAGTTCCCTATTTGTCCTGGCTTCTAGTTTTCTGCTTTAATATTCACACTTTGTATTCATTTTAACCCTGCAAATTTTCCTAACTTTGCTTTTTTGCACTTTACCATTTGATCAATATTGTTGGCCTTATTAGTTGCGTACTTGTATTGAGAACACTTGATTTCAGGCCCTACAGACTGAATTTGACATTTTTGTTCTTTTAAATTATTTATTGGATTCGAAGTTATGATAATGCATATACTTTTATTAGTTGTTTGACTAACAAAGTATGCAAATCAACTGAGAATGCTGCATTTCCTACAGAATAAGTCTTAACAACATACTGACCTAGAAACTGCAGTAGAAGCCGCTTTCATTGAGGCCTGGGGCTTCTATCTGAGAGTCTGAGGGGTAACTTGCAGGAAGGATAAAAAAGAAGTAGAAGTTGATAATGTATTTGCCAACTACCTGGTCAATAAAAGGAATGGCTTTCTTTCCTGGTCATCGTGGTTAAGGAAGAAGTGAGTTGTGTACCATGATACACACTTTTTTTTTTTTAACCAGTGCTCTATTAATTCATCAGCAAGTCGGATCAGTATTTATGTCAATAGATTTATGTAAGTCAAATTGAATGTTGCTAATTGAAGAAACATGTTGTTCATGAGGGTCCACACTCTCAAACCTTTTCTTCTCAATGGACTGAAACAGAAGAGTGCTGCTTTACTACACTGCAGCTTTATCAGATACAATGATGGCGATAACAAGATTTTTATGATATAATTGCAGTGTTTTAGATACTTCCCACCCACTTGTCAAAATGTGGCAAACTTGGACTCGGAAAATTCAAGCTAGTATACCCAATTTTGATCTTGCACATATGGCATAGCATTTTTCTTTGCAGCATAGCACAATGCGGAAATAAAGTTGTAAGAAAGTAAATTAAGTATCGCCCAAGAATTCATGAAATGAAGGCCACGCATTCGGAATCTTTCTAGTGTATGGTGAACAAACAAATATGGGGAAATTATGTACTCCTATTTATATCCTACGTTCAGTGCTTTTTCTTTACACAAGGAGATTTTCTTGTGATTTAAATTGAGCTTATAAATGGACATTTTGTTTGTATTATACTCTCCTCGTCTTATCAATAATCTCTGTACCTTGTGTATCAGGCATGCTTTCCTTGGTTCAGTTATCCACCCCCTGCTTTTGTCTTCAGTGATTCAATTTGTACAAAAGTAGTAGCTTAGCGAGCAGTATCGTTGGTTGTTGGTCATATATTTTATCGTTCCTACTCACCCATTCAAGTTACAGCATTTAATCCTTTCTGCACCGTTGCCTCAAACAAACCATTAACCGCTAGTGGTTCTTCCCTAAAGTGGCTCTGCCTATTTCACTCATCACTAATCTCTGTTGGTGAAAACTGAACGAAGACGAGGCATTTCTCTTGTCCATAGAGCCGGCCTGATGCCTCCTCTTTACCCGGGTTGCCCCATCAGCGCCATCTAGCTGGCCTTGATCCTGATTTCAACCACAGCTTGCACAGGTACTTTTTACCCTGTCCGCAATTAAAAAAAAAGAATTACGTGGGACAGGGTGTATATGCGAATTATTAATTATCTTAAGGATCTCCTGCCTTTTTTTTAAAGTATGTGTATGTACATCAGACAAGCCAGCTTAGGGATTCGCCATAAGAAATTACGGGGAGCTGTCAGAAATTACACTTTACGGGCAATTGCAGCGAGGATATATACTTTTGAATCTCATTGCCGTTGCATTCTTCGTTCTCTGGTGTTTTCCTTGTATGCGGTAAAATTACTCTTTTGGGTTCTCATTTTACTGCAAGTTCACTCGTGATTACTCCTCAAATGGGGTTGGCATGTCTGGTACATATAAGCCCAAGGACTCTCTTCTCAATCGTCTGTGATGCAGTGATCTACTGGGCCTATACTGGAGCTTGCCCAGACTGAGTGCACATGGATACACACGGAGTGTCTATTCAGTCACATGTCCTGTATGCTGAAACCATCCTCCTTATAAAGATCCAGTGTGGTGTTTGAGTGGTACCTTACATAGAGCACCCTCAGACAATGGGTCAGACAGCTGACTTATTCTTTGACTCTGAAGCGCCCCATACACATCCAGTCCTGTGCTTCAAATTGAGAGAGTATTCATCACTTTACTGTTTAACTGTGCTGTGAAATTCTTTCTTGTAGATTCCTTCTTGGTTTTTGGTTTTTGTGGCTTCTCTTTGCTTTTTGAATGCAGTTATTGATGGGTAATTTCCAATGCTAGCAGTAATAAGAATCAACAACTGTTTGAAATTTGAACATATTTTTAAAAAATATTGGCAGGTGCTTGTCCTGATTTCTTGCGCACCTAACACCTTTTTCTTTTCCCTCCAAAGACACAGATATGTACTTTCACTTTATTTTTTCACCATTTTGATTTGGCATGACTTTGTGTGTGTGTGTGTGTGTCTGTCTGTGAGTGATTGTGTCTGTTGAATGTCATTGAAATCCTTTGTAAGGAAAGAATGGGCTCATTCATTTTGAGAAGGCAGTGCTGTGTGTGTTACACAAACACATGCATTACAGTCTTGAAATGTGTTAATGTACTGCTTTTCTCAGAGCTCTAGTGTGTTGAGCTCAAAGTGAAAAGTGAATGAGGTAGGACTAAGAATCTCATCACTGTGATCTTGATCAGGTTATAACTGTAATGCCAGCACATAGTGTAAATCCTTTCTTTTCTTTTTCTTTTTTTTTTTAAACCCTGCTTTCCTCATTTCTCTTGAAAAAAAATTAACAATATCAGAAAATATTTTTTTCATGTGCTATTGATGTAACCCTTATCTTTGATTTCCTCCACAGATATGCCAACAGGACAAGGGAACCCAAGAAGCCAAGTCGTTTCTTCAATTCCCCTTTGGTCAACTATTAGGCTGTGATAATCGGATGTAATGATTGTTTCGCTGTATAAGATTATTATCCCCTCGTAAAAATTGCATGAGAATAGCTGTGTCTCTGTTTATTACTTGGAAATATCTTTTTTATAATGGGTATTCTCCAGGGAATGAACAGATGTGCTATGTATAAATCAATATGTTTATATCATTTCAGAACTTGCAGACATTCATGTACAAATATATAGTTCAAAATACATGCCACAAAACTAAGGCATTTTGTCAGTGGCAGAACGAAAAGCAAAAACTCTGAAACTTTTTACCTCTTATTTCATTTTTTTCTGCAAGAAACATGATTTTTCATATGCCCTTATCACTTGATTTGGTGAAATATCATAATTTGATTCTGTTTTACTATGTAAAACTGTCATCTATACAGAGAAATATTACATGTAACATTTTTGAGCGTGCGATATAAGTTAGGCATTTCTTAGATGAATGTAATATAGACATAAATTAATTGAAAAGATAAGTGTGAATTAGTCCTCTGCAATGCAACAGTAAAGCTCTATGCTGATGAAGTCTGTTGTATCACAGAAAATAAACCATATCCTGAGTCTGTATAGCAACATATGGCTAAAAAAAATAGCTTCCAAGTGGTGGCATGGGCATGAAAGACTGTTTTTGACTGTAGTTATGCTGCTCTTCAGGCTTGCCCTGTTGAAGAGCTTATTCTTGGTGCTTGAAGTCAACTGTTCAAGTTGTCTGAAGTTATCTGTCTCTTCCTGCTCCCTAACTTACTGTCTTTATCAATAAATCATTTTTATTTGTTCTATAAGACAAATCACTAGCTTTTCCTTTGTTCTTTTTTAAAGAAACTATTACAATTTTGGATGTCAGCTTTTGTTTATCTGATTAAGACTGGATGCTTTGGTCATGAAACATATTACTTCAAAAATTCTACAGCTGCTGCTATACAATCTAGATGCAGTAGTTTTTAAGTCATATTTCTAAAACCCCTCTGTATAATTAACCCAAAGAAAATAAATCTCCAATTTCAAGAAATAATATTCTGTGTCTACTGTTGGAAAAGATCTGAAAATGGAAACGATTATTTTGAACAATGTGAACCGTTATATGAGTTGTGTCCAGTCCTCAAGTTTTTAAAAACAATTTTCAATTTTCTTTCAACAAAATTTAACACAATTAGAAAAAACCCGCAGCAAACTTAACTTAAAAAAGTTTTTAATTTATCTCTCTACAGAAGAAGAAAAAAATTGATTGGTGTCTGATGTATGTCAATGCAAACAAATGCAGTTGGTATTATTGGACAAAATGGCATTATTGAGTTACAAATCGTAAATTTCTTGATTACAATAATTTCAAGGAAATTCCATATTTCCATTGTAAATGCCCGTCTTTTGCATATTATGCAAGTACGGTGTTAGTTCATCTCACCACCTTTTATATAAATATACATCTAGTTGTAATGGTTTAGTGATGCAGTATGACTTTTATATATGTATTTTTAAGATGATAATCAATAATTATGATGAATGGCCTATTATTTTATTAGCATTGTGCATGTATATTTGTATGTTTTAATGGCTTATAATGGGTGCTTGGTGTAGAGATATGGTACATTTCTTTTTGTCTGTTGCCACCTTTTGGTAAATGATTGTTGTCACTGTCACATTATAACATGTTTGAATTTTTAATTGAGCACTGTCCTGGCCTTTGACCAATTCAGTGATGACCCATTTTGAAAGAAATAGGAAGTTTGATAGTAATGCTGCTAAAATGTAATGATTGATTAATGGGAAAGACATTTTCTGTGAAATTTTCCACCTCAGGTAATTCTTCCGTTCCTGTGACTGTGACAAGACAGATATTGTCAAACCATATAAACTGGTTTAGTGAAGGATCAGTAATGTAGAAATATTATATTAGATGTATATAACATGGGTTACCTCTAAGGTTGAAAAGTGTGTGAGGATTTTAAATGAGTTCAGTGATTTGGGGGTTGGGGAGGAAATAGAATTCATCTCATGTGTGCTCTGCTTGCTTGTCTTGATTTTTTAAAAATCTTCCCTAACAATTTTAGTTCCAGTGGACAAAATATAAATCTTACAAATCTAAACTATATCAAAATGTTTTATATATGTATTTACTGTACAGACAGTTCAGCCTCAGTTATTAAATTTGTTAATTTACTTTGCAATTCTCACAGAGTAGAGGAGGAAAAAAAACAAACATCAATATTATCAATTTTAGAATATCTGATTGATGTTAGGCTTTAGAGTCCTTGATTGTTGTTGAAAAAATGCTTTCACTTTTATAAAAAAAATCTGATGTAATGTTCTTTTAAAAAAAAATGTGTGCTAGTTTTAACAAACTGTTTTCAGAAAGTTGAAGTACGGCAGCCAATAGTTAAACTGTAACCTTCTGGACCATGTCTTTTTTTTTTTTTGCAACAGAATACTCTGCCAGGTTCCCTTCTATAATGACTGTTGTTAGAGCAAAATTAGCAAAGCTATGTTTATGGCACATTTCATTTTTGTTTGGTCTTTTCTTTTTCTCTTCCTCCTATTGATTTGTAATGTAGCTTGAACTGCAACGTTTCTCTGGCAGTGGCATTTACAATTTCCCAAAATAATGCCTGAAAACAGGGAATACAAAGGATGTGGTAGCAGCGACAGGTCACAAATACTGTCCGTCATGAAAATCCTACCAGCTGCTTGGCCTTTAATGACAGTGATGTACTTTTTGGTTCAGCAAGGAACATGCATTTTGGGTTCAGCTTTATGGCCGTTATTACTGTTATAAGGGAAATAATGCAACCCCTTACATTACATTTCTTTTCATTTACTGTTGCATGATGCACCGTAATCAAGATGCTCTCTCTCATGGAAGAGCAATAAAAAAAACCTGGTTTAATTTTTAATGCACTTCTAACTTACTGCTACTTTTCATCATACATTTTCAGTTACCTGTATAAATACAAGGACATTACTTTTGCATGGTCTAATATTTTTAAAGTTGTACATTTGAAATAAAGTATACCTTGTCAACTTTTAATTTTCTTGGTTTGTGTGTGTTCTTTTCAAACTAAATGTTCAACAGATGGAAAGGAGTAATCGTAAATAGAATAAATACTAAACATGCATGCCATGCAGACTCACTACCTCACTACTCAATACTGTATTGAACAAATACAGAGTTTGCTTCTAATTATAATTTGTTCTTCTGATCCAATGACACTTCTTTTCTGTTCAAAGGAAAAGGGCCCTACACACTTATCATTCCAACCAACGTTGATTCAACTTTGACACCCCAACCTGTCAGTTAATGGCTACATGTGTTGCACGCCAGCCCGTCAGACTACAACAAATATATGCAAATGCGAGTGTTGTGTTCGAGTCAATTTAAAAAAATGTAAAATAAGCAATAAATCCGGGAATTTATGCATAGACTTTGCTAATTTTAATAGGCTGATTTAAAAAATGTAAGTTTTGAAAAGATTCGACCAAGATTAAAAAAAATTCAAACAGCCTTTTTTCATTTCCCGCATGGCCACTCCCAGCGACAGTCCGAACTGACACCAGAAAATCGAGCACGGTCTGATTTTTTGGTTCGCCCGTTGGAATAACTTAAGTTCTAAAGTTCTTGGATGTTTCAGAAAACTTTATACAACACTCTGTGTAAGTTCTTGGGTGTTTCAGAAAACTTTATACAACACTCTGTGTGTGTGCCTGTCTATCTTGAAAATGCACTCAGACTCATGATCCATAAGGAGTGATGAAGTAATCACAAATGGTCACACTGACTGTACTGAGGAATTGAGTATGAGGAACGTGGCTCTTCTATAGCCCAATTTTACCAAGAATTAAATAACATAAACATAAACCTTTTCTTAGTCAATACTGACACACAGTTGAAATAAAGCAAGAAACATTGTTTTTTTAAACAACAAAAGTTTACTCACAATGAATGACAGTGTCTGTACAATGAAAACGTGTAATGTGTGTATGAAGCACACACTACACAACCAAATAGTAACGACTACAGTCTACAGTACATCACGATGCTTCCAATGTTGCATCGTACAGGGAGGGGGTGGGTGACTGACGGCTGCCACACATCTTGCACATTGATTATATCCACATATATAATATATATATCATATGTAGAAATATATGTGTAGTACTTATTCATGTATAGTAAGAATATATTACTGTACACTCTAGCGGACTATTGGCCGACAGCCAAAGCAAAGGTAATTACATTATCATTATGGACATAATTTTATATAAATATTTCACAGGGTCAGGTATGAGCAAAAAAAAAAAAAAGAAGAAGACAAAAACACTTAAGTTTGGTCCAAGCAACATAAAAGGATGTAGTAAGATGCTTCAAATTCAAAACTACTCAGGAACAAACCCATCTGTTAACCGTTAACCCTATCCTTGTTGGATGCCTCTATTTCCCTACTGATGTTCTTAAGCGAGGAAAAGAAATTTATTATTATTAGTCCAACTATTCCACTAACAAAATCAAATTAAAAGAGTGCTCCCAAATGTCACCATTATAATTATAATTGCTTTAGAAACATTTTCTCACCTGATCAATATCTACTAACTCATGAGTGTCAAAACTGATCCTTCACATTACAAGTCAAACAACAATGTATACCACCATGTGTGTTACGTGTCGCCTCCATATATTTCTCGTCCATTTTTGCAAAATTCACCACATAATACTCAGATTGCAGTGAAACTTGGACTGGCGCCACCATTTTGAGCGCATTATTAAATCACCTGCGTTTGAGGTGAAAATACTGTATAAAAAGTGATCACAAAACTGCAGAGCAATGTAAAATGCTTGTGCTACACTCATTTCCAAGAATTATTTACTTGCGTAACTTTGAACATTCTATCAAATCATCAAGTTTCAGAAGAAAGTACAGTGTTTGATGGCATGATCGCATAACTACAAAGCAATGTAAAACGTGGGCGCTATGGATATGATAAGGCTACGCCAGCGGGTACATTCAAGCGACAAACAGTTCAGTCTGTGGTTGGCATCTGATGAACAAAGGTCTTGTTCCTTTCTCTTCCCAACCCCCACCCTTTGTCAGCTAGACAGGAAAATTTATAAAACACAAGTTAATACCATACTACTTCTGCCTGGTCTTTCCATAAAGTAGTTAACTTGTACACCGCACTAATCAAAGTGAAGGCATTCAGAACATCTGTGCTAAACATCCTTTTACATATTCATTGTCTAAGCAAAACCCCAAACACATTGTTACATTATCAGATATGATCATTCTGTTTTCTCCTCCTGAACACTCAATTAAGTAAAGACAAGCAAAATGTTCTTTGAAATTCACAATTCTAGTTTAGGTAGCCTACATGTTGACTTCAGAAGGCAAACCAACACATAGTCCTTTAGTGCTCGGAGTAAGCAAGACAATTGGAACACTTTACATCAATGTGCCAAGTTATAAACATAAAAGACAATCTTCCACACATTTGTTCTTGAACTTACAATTGGCCCACTGCTTGAGCAAACATAATTACTTGAGGCATTCTACAATCATGTATAAAATACAAGCAGCTCAATTTTTCTCTAGGGCATTTTTATATCCCGAAAAGCATAAAGGCAATTTCACAAATAGAATATTTAGTCTATTGATTATATTAGTACAAACATGTCTTTTCATTGTTTAAGAATAGAAATAAATTTTCCTACGTACGTGTTAAATATATTATTTTTGTAAAAATATTCTGATCACATTTTATATGTGCAAATTTAAAAACATCATACACAAAATTTTTCTTTTTTTTTTTTTTAAATTCTCATTAGATACATAATGTGTGTCAGTAAATTGTCACGATATCAATTTCAGAGACACTTTAAATGAGAAAGAGAGAGCAGTTGTCAATTCGTAAAATCGGCCTCAAGAATTCTTGAAGTCTGGTCAAAACACATTATCATTTCATGGGGCTCTTAAAGTTACGTTTATAAAAAAATCCCTGAACAGACCAAATCCTTCGCTATCAGTCTTTTCAGAACGACATTACACAAAGCATCAAATCAATTCCTTCACTTTTTCAAACCTAATCTCACTTCACATGATAGTTTCAGACCCTGGAAATCTGATGTCTCCCATCCTTGCACTTTCTATTATAAAATGTTACTTTCCCCTTACTGACAATATGTTCACGCAGTGCATCCTCTTAAGCCCACGCAACCTTTATACAAAAAAACAATACATATACAGATGCTCAGCAAACCCATCCCAACCAAAAATAAAAGGCCCTGCATATACAACTCTAAGTGTGACAAAAGGGTAGGCGTTTTATCACAAACAAAATGGCACATTTCTCACAGTGAGTAACAGACCAGTAGCCATGGTGGTCAACTCAAGAGGCAAACCAAACAAATCACCAAGGCAGATTCACAGTTTGAAACTCCTTCATAAATCACTTCAACTAATTATAGAACCTGTTGCAACTTTTTCACACCAAATTCTCTGACAAAGAAAACTAATATCTCTTGTTTTTAGCTAACAATGTATTCTCTACCGGATCCCTTCCTTTAAACAACATTGTCACAGCCGAATACCTTGTTTCAACTAACTTACCGGATGAGCATTCGAGCCTACAATTACTTTTATTATAAATTTATTTATTTGTAGTTTGTTATTTATTGTAACAAATACAGGGCAATAATGATCAAAAACACCCAGAAGTACTATAAAGTACTTCAATACAATGTACTTTAAAAATCAGTTCCAACTAAAACTGAACAATTACTTAGAACGTCACAGCAATGATCACCTGTCCCTTCAGGTTAAGCCTGATCTGTGTGACAGGTAATTACTGCTATATAACTACACAAAATGCTCCAACACAGATGAACACTTTCAGAGGACCTGAGCCCAACATCACAGTCACAGCAAAGGCAGACATCCTTTCTTCGTCGTCTGACCATATGAATAGTTTTTCAAATAAAATGTAGTCTGTCTGAGTTACCCATAATCACTTTATAATATATATAATATATATATATATATATAAGCTTTTTAATTTCTTTTGGTGCAGAAGTAATGAAATAGTCTTAATAAATAAAATCATCTTTAAAAAAAGAGAATGAGGGGAAAGTCATAGTATACTTGAGAGAGACAGACAATGTTGTGAGAAGCTCTACGTGAAATAAGTGAAAGACCAGTTGTTTTTTTTTTCCTCTTCCTAAGTTAAAAAAAAAAAAGCATGTTTTCAAGAAATGTTCACAGCACTTTGTTTAAAGCCCTATGTACAAGAGAGTATTTTTCAAATAAATCTTTTGTACAACTGCATCAACATTAATTCTGTGTAAATAAGGCTACAAATTCTTCTAAACTGTATTGTAAATATAAATTACTAAAAATCTTACAGCATTCTTAACACAACATGACGTAGGGGCACTCAAGTGAAAGTCACGGAGAATAGTGATCCTCTCCCATATCCATCAACCCATAAGTCTAAATACGTAATTTCAGTATTTGAAATAAACAAGTCATACGTCAATGAATTGAGGAACTAAACAGATCAACATTTTTCTGTACAAGTGTCAGCACTTGCTATACAAAGTCTCTAGTTCAGCGGCACAGACGTGCTTTCATCAAAGTTCGAACACTGATTTTGTTTGAAATGAAAATTTAGACTTTTTCTGATCACACTAGACTGCTGCCTGTCAAACCAAATCCTTGATGTGAGAATAAAGATTTCAATGTAACTTTCAAGATCATCTTATAAATAAGACGTTGCACTGTTGATTTCAAATAACTGAATTGTTGCTTTCTAAGAAAATCATTCCTGACAAAACCATATCAATAGAAATGTTTAAAGTGTGTGCTCCTACTACAAAGACAAATGACATTCAGGTGACTAATGCACAAGGGACAAGTCTACATCTGGAGCCTCGTTGTAACAATAAGGCTGCTCAGGTACGGACAATTTACCTCTTCAAAAGCAAGGGAAAGATAAACACAGGGAAGTTAGTGAGTTCTCTCAATTGATTAAGCTCTTATTGTGTACAAATTACAGCTGGTTGGCTCTTCCTGGCTCAATGGCTTCATCATGCTGACTATGGGACAATTGCCACAATGAATGTATTCAGAAAGCTTCATGTACCTGCTACTGCTTTGAGGCACATTGACACTGTGACGAATTACTTGACTTATGCCTCTTGGTTCCTTAAGGAACATAGGGCCGTAATAGCCACGGTAGCCTCAGCCAACCATTTTGACTTCCTGAATTTAAAACTAATTAAATGAACACATTTTTTGTTGTTATTTCCTATTATTCCAAAACTCTGATAGTAGATTGGAAGATGTACATTCAGATCCTATAGAAGATCAGAAGACGTACCTTGAGGTACACTATCACTTTTATGGAACAATATACACAGTTAAACAACAAAAAACAACTAATTTAGTTTGCAAATTTGAGCCATTTGTGCTCCAGTTTTCAAATTAAATTTGTCTAATTATTTGTGACTTGACACAAAAATATTTTCCCTCAACCTTAAAAACTAAATTTTCCACAAGTCGTTCTTGCGAAGGAGTAGATCATAAAGGTAGCCAAGTTGATATACATAAAAAAAAATAATCCTACAAATTCATGACATCATTTTTGTTAAACCTCACTATGCAGGGGAACTGGCAGTACTTAAAAGCATACAGAGAATACTGAAGCATCTGGTGCCAGGAATTCAACACAATATGGAAGTACCAATTCACAACAGAATACACAGGACACGGAGACTCACACCGCCATTGAAACATTGAGAACACGGTCAGTTAAAAATGCACAAATGGGAAAAAAAACAAGGTGAGGTGAGTTACTCATGTGACAATGTGTAAGCAAACATGATCAAATTTTATCACTGGTTTGTTCAACCCTATTCAGACATTTGAATGCAGAATATACACGTCTGTACATCCAAGACTACAATTTAAACGTCACCATTTCTCCTATTTTCCTTGAGTTATAATTACAGCTTCTTCCACAAACTAAAAAATTGATTTCAAATTAAAGACAAAAAGTTTTCATCAAAATATACGGTGGCATGGGAAGTCAATCAGATTTCTTTAAAATTCAAGTATCTGTAACATTTTTTGTAGTCTGTAACATTTTACATACTCGTTTTTTATTGAATAAAAAACATAAACAAAAGTAAGAAGTTCTTTTAAAAGCCTGTGATTCCCTATTCTACTAAACCTTCTCAATATAGGTTTCCCAATGCTGTCCAATCTCTGAGGCTAGTAGTTCACAACTCAGCCACAAAGAGCAAAACTTTACTCAAGTCGTGGAGAACAATGAAAAACAAAATAACAGTCATAAATTGTTCGCAAATGGAAAATGCAATAAACATGTTGAAACAGTTGAATTCCAAAAATTAAGTTTTCATAAACAAGCAACAACACAATATTATGTGAACAATGTTGGAGAACAAAGAGCTTCGTTTCATCACTACAGAGAAGAGTACAAGACCAGGCGAGTGTGCTGAAAGGAAAGAGTACGCACAGTTTGGCCACATCCATATCACAAGCAGTTGAAAACACATAACACAAAGCAGAGGCTGAATCTCATCCTCCACGATAATCATGTAAACAAACAACAATATTTCATGAAGATATTGCTTAAACAGTGTCAAAATGCCACCAGCATGTATAAGATAGCACATGCTTTCTTCAATAATTATTACATTAATTACAAAAGCATGCCTTCAATTTGTACACACTGTCACAAGACTCCAAGATTATACCATCAACATTTTAAGAGAGCAATTATGTCAGAAGGTGTGTGCTACTGGACATATCAAAATCACAGGCAGTTGGCAAAAGAGGGGGTGAACAAGATCATTACGTAAATGTCAGTACACATTCAAATAATCTGTTTTCCTATGTTTATAGTGTGTATTTAAGTTGGGATTGCAGTCAAATTAGATGAAAAACGTACAAACTAAAAAATGGCCCCATCTCTTTCTCCATTCCCAAACCACAACAACACCTGTGAGTGAATCTGTCCATCAGCTCTGTATATTGGCCACACAAAAAAGTAGTCATGGCAACACAATGTGGTCAAGGATTAACAAATGGTCTTTGTCAATTTTCCCGAGACACTATAAAATGAAGTGAAACCATAAAAGATGACACTGTACCCAGCTACTGGCACTGATTGCCTTGTGGGTGAAATGAACACACCTTTTCATCATCATCTTTCAGGACTGGAAAACTTTAACGCTCCTTACAAAAAGTAAATACAGTAGAATTTCGATAAAGACTTCACTCTGATGTCCGCACACTATAAAAACCTTCTACACTTTTTTTAAAAACTTGCACGCATTCAAACGTCAGTATTTGATCAAATAGAGCTACTCGATGCCTAATTGCACTACCTTTTATTCACTGACCATCACATCTTAGGTGTAAATATTTTTGGCTGTAAACACTCTGGCACATATCAAGGATGCTACGAGAAAGGACACAAAATCAAGAGAGTTGCACTAATACATTTACTCTTACAAAGTACGCTCAAATTTGTTTTAACTGTTTCAAAATCAGTATTTCCAATATAATTGATGTATTCGAGGAACCAAATCATTCCTTTTTAAATCTTATAAAGTTTAGATATTTAAGGGGCATCACGTTCGCATAGCATTCTTGATATGAAGAGTGAGAAATATGTCAAGACTTCACAAAATGTGAGCCTAACTCTTGGTGGGGGGCGGGGGGAAACAAGCAATGGAACAATCCAAAACTACAAGAATCCATACAAAGAAAGAATAGAATAATGAAAATAGTTTCAAAATTAAAGAACAAGGACGTCGATAGTTATGTACATCACTGCAGCAAATGTTCATTTTTTCTGTTGTCAAATGTTAAAAAATTGAATAATCGCTTATTTGCAAAACAGGAAAATATTTGTTTGTACATGCACAAAACTTTGAGTGGTCAAACATTATGGTCATTTCAATAACCTACTGTCATAAAAATGAAAGATATGAACGCTTAGACAAAAAAAAAATGAAAAAAAGGCAATCATATATTATTATATAACAAATGGTGGGGGGTGAGGGGAAGGATTCAGTTACTGACAAAAATCTGTGAACTTGGCACAGAACAAGTACACCATCAACAGAGGAAGAAAATAGAACAAAGTTTCTCTTAAAGCTCAGACTAGAACTAAATTTCTTGCTGACTTCCAAGATCTGGAAACTGTAGGAAATTAATCAGATATGTGGTCTCTTAGCTTAGCTAGTGAATTTAACTGTCAATCCTTTACAAAAATACATTTGTGGCCAAAGAATCCTATTTCATTTTGAATAATTAAAATATTTTGCTCAATTAAAAACCCGTTTGTCACAACTGATATCATCAATTTTGTTTTTACTACAAATTGTTCTCTACCAGGTGTTTTCCTGCATAATTAAACTTGGGACAGAAGTACCATTTCATTTGAACAAAGTCTGTTATGACAAAATCTTTGTGAAAATAATAAAACCAGCAAAAATAACAAACCACAAAGGGATCAGAGGAAGAAAAGAAACATCATTCAAATTCTTTTGGTGAAGGAGTCATTATTTCTGTGTTGAATCACGACAAAATCCAAGCCTATGCCAGAGATGGGAAAGGTCAAACAAAGATGTGTGATGCTTTGAGAGAAAAAAAATTCACTTAATATGATTGTCAAGTCAGTACACATTGTACAGGATTCCCCACATCATCAATCTCAATCTAACCAACAAGAACAATGCCAACAATGAAACAACTTAAGTCGTACGTTCTATCCAGGGACTGGAGGGGGAAAAGAAAAGATAGGAACAGAGAGAGAGAGAGAAAGAGAGAGAGAGAGAGAGAGAGAGAGAAAGAGAGAGAGAGAACGAGAGAGAAAGAGAAAG
>JBDFRD010281812.1:0-10779 GCA_039654405.1 Bullina lineata
CGGACTGCGGTTTGTAGGTCCCAATCAACATGCCAATTTTGACTGCTTTTCATTTCTTCGTTTTTAAGCCCATAGCGGCACAAAGTTTGGGGCTTAGCTCTATTATAATAAAATTACTTGGCATACAGGCAGGAAAACAAATCCTTACATGAGAATACACAACATAATAATAATATCTTCTCCTTGATTTTGATAACTTTACGTCTGAGGAGTTTCAATTAGATTTTCAAGTTTTGATTAAAATCAAAACATCCTTACATCGAATTAAACCACACGACTTAACACTGTTACAAGGAAAAAAAACAATTATTTACAGTATCAAAATGCATGTACCATAAAATAATAGAATTCACGAGCTCAATCGGAAATGCCAGTATCAGCACATTCCCGTTTATTACAACGAAAACAACACCTATTTTTACGTATAAACTGAATGACATTAATGACAATGACTGGGAAAATGGCAGAATGACATGCAATGCAACAGCTGTACACTGTACACATACAAATACACACGCTTTGCAATACAACTTTTCTGCAAGCTGCTACTTATAAAAACCAACAGGACAGAGGCAAGAAAGAAAAAAAATCTGTTGATTTTCGTTTGAACTTGAACACATTGTAAGAAAATGAAATTACATTGATGGTAAGGCACTGTTTAAAACAATGCTTCACACAGTCAATCATACATACGGACTCTCATCCCACAAGTGCACCACACGAACTCTGAATACAGAAAACTGTTTGATGATAACCTTGAGCATTGTTGTGCTTAGTCTCTGCATTACGCACCATTGGTGAGAATTTTTTTTCCATAGCTCGAACCAATTCACACCATCTCTGAACACAGAAAACTGAGGGTAACTTTGAGCAGTATAATAAGTCAAAAACGATAACAGTAAGGTAGAATGTACCTTAATATATTATGCTTTTTCAGTTAAGCTACTACTACTTCTCTTTTCTTTGTCTCCCACTATAATGGGTCTTCTCTTCATGTAATTGTTGTTTTTGTTTTGCTTTAGAAGACAGTAATTAGTAATTGTCGATACCTCTCGATTTTGTTTTCTTCTGTGAAGTTCTTATCATTAGAAGCATTTCACCTTACTGTTACTGTTTTTGACTTAGTATTATTTTTAGTCTCAGTATTACGCACCATTGGTGAGAATTTTATTTTCACAGCTAGATCTAGATCTAGAACCAATTCATACTTATGAATATGAAGGCCCCCGTTTTACTTTGAGTTGGGGAAAACCAAGTTATGAAATTGATTAATCAATTGATCAGCCTTATGTGTGTATGTGTATGGGAGATTAATTTTAGTTATACACTATAACTATACGAAGCATCAAATTTGAAAAAAAAAATTAGAAAGTACAAAGAAATAGATGATGTGGAAATGGATTTCAAGAAAATGTATTGGTTGCTTGAGAGAGAGAGAGAGAGAGAAAGAAAGAGAGTAGACAGAGACAGAGAGGGAGAATGACAGACAGACAAAGAGAGAAAGAAAGAGAGTAGACAGAGACAGAGAGGGAGAATTACAGAGAGAGAGAGACAGAGACAAAGAAAGATTACACTGCCAGAATTTTTTCTCAAAGCTATTACACACACAGAAAAAATTAGAGACAAAATGTCATTGCTATTCAGTGAATGACACACAACTAGGTCCCAGTGGAGCAAACTGAAAAGTGCTTTCAACACCAATTATTCTCCTTTTGTTTATCTCCACTTCAAATAAAAAGATTGCAAGATAGGACAAATAAAAAGAATAAAGATTACGAGATAGGACAAAATAAAACACTGCTCAGCGTGTCAAACAGGGGCACTATACTGAGCGTCCTCTAGTTTTGTTCACGTATATTTAAAGGTCAATGAATTAAGTACCGTACCTTGAATTTTGTTTTAATCATAACAAATAGAAAAAATAAGAATTATTTACAGACTGCCTGCTTCAAACAACCATCAAAATGATCACAACAGTATCAATGATTTCATTTTGAACTCTGACTCCAATTAATCACACCCACCTCAATACTTTCAATTTAACACCTGACATAAGCCACACCCACTTCCATACTTTCATTTTAACACCTGACATAAGCCACACCCATTTCAATACTTTCATTTTAATACTTGACATAAGCCACAACCACTTCAATACTTTCATTTTAACACTTGACATAAGCCACACCCACTTCAATACTTTCAATTTCACACCTGACATAAGCCACACCAACTTCAATACTTTCAATTTAACACTTGACATAAGCCACACCCACTTCAATACTTTCATTTTAACACTTGACATTAGCCACACCCACTTCAATACTTTCATTTTAACACTTGACATTAGCCACAACCACTTCAATACTTTCATTTTAACACTTGACATAAGCCACACCCACTTCAATACTTTCATTTTAACACTTGACATAAGCCACACCCACTTCAATACTTTCATTTTAACACCTGACATAAGCCACACCCACTTCAATACTTTCAATTTCACACCTGACACTTCAACAATGTCTTTTTCATATTTTTTCGGCCATCAAAATCAAAATACCTCAGTTCCCTATTCTTTACACTGATAAGCTGACTCAAATCTATCCTTTTATCAATAAAATTCAAAAGTTCTGAAATTTAAATGAGAAATGGTTAAATTAAGCACGTCTTCAAATAAGAAAAAAAAATTGATGACATCTTTTATACAACGTGGACTGTATGTAGTAAACAATGTACGCAGTTATGACAAAAGCAAAATGAGAAAGAAATGTGATGGTATTTTCTCACAACATAACCTCTCTTTGATTTTGATAACTTTGCGTCTGATGAGTTTCAATTAGATTTTCAAGTTTTGATTAAAATCAAAATATGCTCACATCAAATTAAACCACAAGATTTACCATTGTTACAAGGAAGAGAAAAAAAAGAATGAATTATTTACAGTAACAAAAAGTATGCACCATAAAATAACAAAATTCACAAAATCACTTTCCAGCAATACGTAATTACACGTTCCAAACAGAGAACAACGTATCCTGATGTGATACACAAGTGTATGGGAGCTATTTACAGAGATACAATTTCTACATCAGCATTTACACAAACAACATTTTCCTTCAGCAATGACACTTTGTTACAAAGTATTACATGTATATTGTATGGCTCTTTTAATCTTTCACAGACAATCAAAGCTGCTACAGAGCTGCTTTACTTGGCAGCCTTTTAAAAACAACTCTTTGCTCAGAGGCACTGTTCCTCTCTCGGTCATACTACAATGTAGTTTTACTCCAAAGGAAACACATGGTCAATACGTTTAGAACTAGTCTGATCTGCAGTCCAATAGAGAGTTACAAAGTATAAAGCAACAAAGTTCACTTAACATTCAAACAATTTCATCATGCGTAGCCACTTCTTCAAACTATTACCTAGCAAAGTTCCTTCAAGTCATGTGAGGCCCATAGAGCCAGAACTTATCCCCATTTCGGTGGCATTAAGCCAAACAGGTTATATTTTTACATCACCTCCTAGACAGGAAGCTGGTCTGTTTAATTCAAACTAGGAACACATACACAGGGTACTCCAGAAGTCGCGCACCATCCTGGTTTTAAAAAAAAACAACCTTTAAAGATTTAAAAAACACTGTTACTGATACTATAACCCTAAGCCCATCTTTGCAACAAAACATGTATCAATTCTCTTCATCAAACCGTCTTTCACACTCTGCTGAGGGCACTCTCTTTGAGAATTTTTTTATGATTATCAATAGAGATTTTTTTAAATAAATAAGTGCGGTTTCTTTTGTTTTGGAAAACCAGGATGGTGTGTGACTTCAGGGACACCCTGTAGATCGACAATATGACAACCCATACAGTTAGCACCGTTCAGTCGTATAAAAAAGTTCATAGCTCATAGCCCAAACTATTGACACAAATCAGAGAGTCGTAATCACAACGAGCTCTTATTGAGCACGGACGTACAGCGTACGTAAATGAGATCATTTGTTCCCAAATGAAAGACACGACGGATCATGACAGCTAATGACTGAATGCCTCAAACAGACATGCCAACCCCATTGAGGCTTGGAGTAATCACCAGCTGAACTCGCAGTAAAACGAGGACCAAAAAAGGAATTTTACCACATATATATAAGGATAACCCCAGAGAACGAAGAGTGTGACAACAATAGATTTAAAAGCATATATATCTTGCGTCCTCGCCATAATTTGGCCATAACTGCCCGTAAACCGTAATTTCTGAGGGCTCCCCATAATTTCTAAAGGCGAACCCGTAAAGTTGGCATGTCTGCTTAAGTCGCAAGGCTGGATTTTGAATTAACTAACTCAACCCTGAACATGAGAGAAACTGAGACGCCAATTCATACACATGATTTTGAACATGCACAGAATGATGATTATAAATGTTTAAGTACACAAAATCACAAATTTTTACATTGTTTTTGTGTAAAAGTTAAGAAGAGACATTAGACTAGAGAGTGCCCGATTCTCCAGTCTGTGTTGAATATGGTCCGTAATGCGGGGCCACCAGAAGTAACCATTACGGTCCCACAAAGTGAACGCCATGTCACACAGATTTTAACGCCACGAAAGGATGAAATCGGAAAGAAGAGCCTACTTTTGTGTTTTTAAAATTACGGTCCCACAAAGTGAACGCCATGTCACACAGATTTTAACGCCACGAAAGGATGTAATGAGAAAGTAGAGCCTACTTTTGTGTTTTTAAAATTAATTTCCTTTGTTTTTGTGTGGAAACAGACAAGTACGCGCCTTTGCAGATTGAGCTTCACTTCCCGACTACGCCCTGTCGCGGGGTTAAGATCTGTTTGACTTTGTGGGACCTTAATGATTACTTTCGGTGGGCACGCACTATGGACCGTATTCAATACCAGTGCTTCCAGCAGCAAATTTTATTTTTCGAGGATTTTAGCGGGGCAGGGGGTTGTAAGGGGGACAGTATTTTTTCAGGCACCTTAAAAATGCAATTTCTGGCTATTTAAGCCTAACTTCCAATACAATTTTTACAGATTTCCGCAAATTTGCGGACAACTGGAAGCACTGCAAAACAGACCGTAGACTTGGGCATTCTCTCTTGGAACAAGTGGCAAAGATTTGACATTGTTACAATACAAAAATGTAAGTGACAGTTCAAGTGAGGAAAGAAAGAGAGTGAATTTCCTGTTGCCTTGACTGCTTTCTGAGACAGCTTAACAATCGCATGAAACTCTTTTGATGTCTTGGATCCTGTTCAATAAATCTAGACAACTGAAAGCGATATTAAATTCACTCAGTGCCCTCTCATGTCCATTCTTTTCATCATTAACTGTTTTTGTGTTTCTGTAAACCCATACACCGAAAGGTAGAGTTGGGGACAGATAAAGTAAGTAAGTAAGTAAGTAAGTGTTTCTGTAAATCGCTAATTACATCTCAAACTTTTCATTGCGTTTCTTTTTTGTCAATTATTTATTTATCTGTACAATTCCAGCATTTTCAAGAATAACAAACAGTGTCTTAGAATAATTCAGAAGTGTTTCAAATGAACCTAACAACCTAGATTGATAATTCGTGTACCTGCCACACAAAGTCCAAAGATGTGAAGCGGAACAGATGATTTTACATCATCTCTTAAACAGAACCCTAATCTATTGTAGGTTTAATTCTGTAACAGAATATGCTGATACCCAATTCACTCTTGGATGCAGCGAGAAAAAATGGTGTCAAGTGTCTTTCCCAAGAATGCAACACAGTCGCTGTTGGGATTTAATCCCAGGACCTTCACATTGGGAGCCCAAAGCTCTATTCATTCAGCCATTGTGTTAAAATCGATTTTTCGAAAAAGAAACGAAAAAAACATCCAGAACAGGGGTTTGGCCAATCACATGAAGGCCTGCAGAGCTAAAGCTGTATGGTTAACCACAAGAATGCCAATACTTCAGCAATGACAGGATGTTGAAATAAGGAAATTCACATAAAAAAAAAAAAAAGATTATGTTGTAAGATCTAGATTTTAATCAGTCCAGCCGCTCCCTCAAAAACGACAGGGCATATACCGTCATATGACATCAGAGGGCAATACCGTCATATAACATCAGAGGGCAGAAAGAGAACGGAATGAAAAAAAAAAGCATATACCCTTGGTAACAGCAAGAATGAGACATTAAAGCCCAAATGAATTTACAACTACAGTGGTCTCCGCCTAAGAACCCGCCAGTCTCATGAAACGGAATTTTTCCTATATAATTCGTCCGCATAAGAGCCTGTTTTCAACTAAAAAAGTCCACCTAAGAACACGGCCTTCTTACCCGACTGAATTTTTTTTTTTTTTGAAGTAGACGCTGCCTAAATCGCAAGAAACACTGTTTGCCGCCCTGCCCTTGTTCTAGAGTTAGGCCCTAGCCAGGGAAAGCAAAGCGGCGTTCTCTCTCCCCATCGCTCCCCCAACATCCGTTCAGCAGGCCAAGCCTATCCGCTCTAGCTGTGGTGGATACCAAAGCTGCGTTCTTTCTGGGTTTTTGAGTCAGATTTTATGGAATGGAGCCGCCAGTAATGGAGACGGGGATAATCTGGCAGCAAATAAGCATGGTTTTGATTGGTGTTTTTAAAATTTAAGTAAGCCAATCACAGATTGATTTGATCAGTGATGACGCTCCGTTAATGTGTTAGTGTGGTGAGAAACGGGGGCTATTATGGTATACATGATTTATCTCTGTTTGAAATCCACCTAAGAACACAGTAATCGTGTCTCCCGAGGGTCGGGTTCTTAGGCGGAGACTACTTGTATCAAGCTTTGTGCTTGAATCACTGAAAGGCTCAGCAGCAGAATACAAACTATGACTAAACCAATTCAACAATCACTTTACATGAAACTGTCTCTCACCTAACATCTTCGATACAATCAAAGCAAAGTGACGAGTTAGGGACCAAAATAGACAAAGGGAGGGAGGGGGGAAAAAAAGTGGGGGGGAGGGGGGCAGGCAATATTTTCAGCAAAAACTTTGGATTTAAAATCAAGACCATACTACCAAAACAGTTGGCCCAGCTTTTGTCATTATTACACACAGTTATCTTACTCATGACAGTGTCAGACCGACTTGCTTCACACAGAGATGTCAAATCGTTGATTGCTAGCAACCAAACAAAAAAAATTGCAACTAGGGGAACTGAATTCTTGAGCAAACAAAGGGAGTCCATGTTTTAAATTGACACTTCACTCCCTGAAATACAGCCACATGATTCTATTAGTAAAGTAAAGTAAAGTTCCTTCAAGGCCATGAGGCCCATAGAGCTGGAGCTTATCCCGGTTATGGTAGCGTGAAGAGGAACAGATGATTTTTACTTCATCTCCTAGACAGGACGGTAGTCTGTCGTAGGTTTACTTCCCCAGCATAATATGCCGGCACCCAATTCACATCTGGGTGGGGAGAGGAAAAAATGTCTAAAGTGTTTTTCCCAAGGACACCACATGGTCATTCCCGGATTCGAACCCTGGACCCTTAGATAAGGAGTACAACGCTCTAACCACACCACTCACAGACAAGACCGCATTCTTATCAACACGAGACAACCTTGCCATGATAAAAAAAAAACCATGTCATGTCTCCGCTCCAGACAAGAACTTGTCTTTCTCAACACAAGATAGCCTGACTATCAGACTGCAGAGGCGGCAGGGACCACCAGGATCTACTCCAAGCCCTGGAAGTTGAGAGAGTCGTCGATGAGGTTACCGTCCTCCAAGCCGGTGTCCAGTCCCATCACATGCTGGCTTGGCTCAATCCCCGCCAAGAGGTCAGCATCTGGGTTGGGAGGGTCATCCTGAAACAGAAGTGGGTGAAAACGTGTGAGTGTGAACGTCTTAGGGTGTCCGGTATAGATGTGTAAGTAAAGTTCCATCAAGGCCCATGAGAGCCGGAGCTTATCCTGGTTTCGGTAGCGTGAAAGGGAACAGACGATTTTTACTTCATCTCCTAGACAGGACGCTAGTCTGTCATAGGTTTACTTCCACGTCCACAACAGAATATGCATAACCCAAACCTACCACACAAAGAAAGATGTGGTAGGTGTGGGTTATGTGGTAGGTGTGGGTTCTTATTCAATAAGGGCTTCGCTTGATTTGAGCAATTTTCTATTCTTTTTTTTTTTTTTTTAATATTTGGTGTCAATAGCTTAGTTACAGATAATGTCTTTGCCCTTGAATGTATGGGAGAGATTCAAATTTTTAAAAAAAACAAGTCTATCTGAGGTTTTACATGGATGGACTAATGAATGGATACACAGATAGATAGATAAATCAACATGTGAAAGTTACTACATAGTCAAACAAAGGAAAGGAGGATTATTATTGGCTTCAACAAAGATTCAAAACAAAATTACATTTCAAGTGCAATTCTGGAAGAATTTAAGTTTGCAAAAATTGTGCAGATAAATATCACACTAAACTTACAGCTACAAAAACACGTAAAGCTAGTTTTCCTTTGTAGGCAGGTTGCAGGTTGGTAGCTAGGTAGGTAGGTAGGTAGGTAGGTAGGCAGGCAGGTAAAAACACAAACATCCTCAAAGAAAAGAAAGCCCAAATTTCAAGTGACTTTGCAAAAGCAACATTGAAATCACTATCACCACATGTATATCACAAAACACACCACACAGTCCATCACAATACCTCTACCAGACATGCCAACCCCATCCGAGGCTTGGAGTAATCACGAGCAACTCGCAGTAAAATGAGGACCCAAAAGAGTAATTTTACCGCTTTCAAGGATAACGCCAGAGAACAAAGAACGCAACGGCAATGAGATTTAAAAGAATATACCCTCGTGATAATTGCCGTAAACCATAATTCTATGGTGAACCGGTCAAGTTGGCATGTCTGCTCTACATATAGTCCATCACTACATCTCTATACAACTTGACTTTTAGTAAAAATACAACACACAAAAAGTGGCGTGGTGGCCGAATGGTTAGAATGTTGGACTCCTAATCCAAGGGTCCAAGGTTCGAATCCGGGAGGTGACCATGTTGTGTCCTTCGGAAAGACACTTTACACCATTTTCTTCTCCCCACCCAGGTGCGAATTGGGTACCGCCATATTCTGCTGGGGAAGTAAGCCTACGACAGACTAGCGTCCTGTCTAGGAGATGATGTAAAAACCATCTGTTCCGGGACAAGCTCCGGCTCTGTGGGCCTCATAGGCCTTGAAGGAACTTACTCTACTACTACTTCTATATTCTGCATGGGAAGTAAAGCTACGACACACTAGCGTCCTGTCCAGGAGATGATTCATCTGTTCCGTATCGCGCCACCGAAACCAGGACAAGTACTGGATCTATTGGCATCTTAGGCCTCGAAGGAATGTTACTTTTTCTTCACGCCGCTAGAACTGGAACAAACTCCATCTCTTTAGCCATGTAGCTCTTGGTGGAACTAGAACTGTACTTACGTACTTTGATGAACGCGCATTACCCCATTCTAGCCTAAGTCTACGGAGCAGACCAGACATTGACACCATGCATTATTAGGTGCGATGTAGATAGCGTGAAACTGAGAAGTCTTAAGGGAGTCAGTCTAGTTTTCAGCCATAAGATTATTGGTTTTACAAGAGGGGCAAGTTCTGATCAACCTTGAAATAATCATAGTGGTGTTGAGGAAAGTAGTAATACGTGCCTCTTTTCGTGTATAGATCATTAGAAAAGCAACCCTGCAGGGGTCTCCTATAAAACCAGCTAGACATGAAGTGAATGTAAATTCCGAAGCCATCAGAAGTGAAGATCTAGTATTTTCTTTCTAAGGAGTACCTTATAAATATCAAATTAAAAATTAATCCATGCTTCTCGTACAATTGGCGCGGTGGCCGTAAGGTTAGAGTGTTGGACTCCTAATCAAAGGGTCCAGGATTCGAATCCGGGAGGTGACCGTGTTGTGTCCTTGGGAAAGACACTTTACGCCATTTTCCTCACCCCACCCAGGTGCGAATTTGGCACCGGCATATTCTGCTGGGGAAGTAAACCTACGACAGGCTAGCGTCCTGTTTGGGAGATGAAGTCAAAGCCATCTGTTCCGCTCCACGCTTCCGAAACCGGGATAAGCTCCTTCTCTATGGGCCTCATGGTATTGAAGGAACTTTACTTTATTCTAGTACACAGTACAGTTCCGTCTAACCGATGACTTTACTTAGCAATTGTTTCTGGAACCCATTTGAATAGATCTCAAAAATGTTACCTTGTGTTTATTTAACGACACCTGCTTTTCGTCCGCCTGTGGAGTAAAATTATTTCTCTACGAGCACACACCCACCCCACCCCCCTTTGGATAACGTTTATTTTTATTTTCACGGTGGTTTTATAAGTTACTACAGCCACATGTAAATTTATAATTTGATGGTGCTGGGATGTACACCCTGTTTTCTCTCGTTCGTATTATAAGGTCATAAATTCATAAATAATTAACACTCCAATGAGATAAGAAGGAAGCATGCTTAATGTTGTTTTCCAATAGTGCGGAATAAACTAGTTAAATAAAGCAAGGGCCCCAATATTGAATGTGAAGAAATTACTGAAGCGGTAGTTTACGTTTTCCTGAATTATTTAATGTAAATCAATTAGTGTTTTTTTTAGCTAGTATAGGCTTCTTATGTACACCATGATTTCTTTTATTTCTCCCTTAAACTGATAGAGTTATGGACTATGAATTCTTTGAAAGAGAGAGAGAGAGAGAGAGAGAGAGAGAGAGAGAGAGAGAGAGAGAGAGAGAGAGAGAGAGAGAGAGAGAG
>JBDFRD010282033.1:0-10777 GCA_039654405.1 Bullina lineata
GATTATCTGATTTCACTGCATTATCTTCATATTTGGTATAGAGTAATTTTCTCAGGGCCATTGGTGCAAGGAAGAATGGAAATGATGCAATTTGGAATCCATCTCCAAACTTTGGAATTTCATCTATGAACACGGGAATACTTCAACGTTAACTCTATGTGTACCAAACGTTTTGCTGATTCATTCCAGGCTGTTTATGTGATGTCATTAATGGATCTCAGTGATTCAATCATTGTTTGAAAATTAGTGCTTTTTTTTTTTTTTAAATACATGTCATATTACACTCTTAGCTACTTTAAAACATTGGAAGGTTAAGGAAACACATTTCTCTTGTTATTCAGGGGCCAGTATATCTACCATTGGTGCTGAAACAGTTAACAGATCAGACTTTCTTTTTCTTTTGGTTTCTTTAGGCTTTAATTCTTTATTTTTTTTCTTTATTTATTAGTTTTTGTTGTTGTTTTTATTTACTTGAAGCGTTTTTAATTTACTTGATTCCTCTTCACAGGTGGACCAAAGGTCACGAGCTTCTCATTTCATGTGCTGTGACCCGTGACACTTTACAGCACATCGTGATGGACTCAAGGTCACGATTACGGTGAGGGAAGCTTGGCCTTGTCACACGGTCACAGTCGTTGAAGTGTCTTGGGGAGAAGTAGACCAACAGGCAATGTCCCTTGTCGTTTTATTTCTACGCAGTCAGTCGTTGAAGTGTCTTGGGGAGAAGTAGACCAACAGGCAATGTCCCTTGTAGTTGTATTTCTACGCACTCAGTAGTTGAAGTGTCTTGGGGAGAAGTAGACTAACAGGCAATGCCCCTTGTAGTTGTATTTCTACGCAGTCAGTCTTCAATGTATCTTGGGGAGAAGTAGACCAACAGGCAATGTCCCTTGTAGTTGTATTTCTACGCAGTCAGTCTTCAATGTGTCTTGGGGAGAAGTAGACCAACAGGCAATGTCCCTTGTAGTTGTATTTCTACGCAGTCAATCATCGATGTGTCTTGGGGAGAAGTAGACTAACAGGCAATGTCCCTTGTATTTGTATTTCTACACAGTCAGTCATTGAAGTGTCTTGGGGAGAAGTAGACTTAAATCTTAAATCTTCCTTGTATTTGTACAACAAGTCTAGATGGCTTGTAATCTTGATGGTTTTGCCAGTGTGTCGGTTGCTGACCCTGAATTGTAGTTTATGGATGACCTGGGCCAGAATTCAACTTTTAGCCTGAAGCTGAGCCAGGATTGAACTTAATCCTATCCGTACGTTGTGTTTTACATTTGTGTCTGTACATCGGGGCTGTCAGTGTTTTCCCATGTTTCATATAGTCCAAAAGCTTATCCGTACAAACATGATGACAATATGACCCAGCATTTGTCATAGTACATATTCCGGTTATGCTTATCCATACACTAGGGGTGACGTGTCCCCACTCAGTGTAGGAAAATTGGTGTGAGGGGTTGTAAAATAATGACCACTGGTCAGTACTGTAATTCGAAACCCTTTGTAATAAATTTAACACAAAAGTTTGTCAAAATGACTTTTTGAGGAATAGTGAAAATAAAAAAAAAATTTCCGTTGAAAGCATTTTAATGGCCATTAAAACGACCTCTGGGGTACGTTTTGACCTGTCTCTCTCCCTCCCTCCCTTTTTCTCTCTCTCCCTCCCCCCCTCTCTCTCTCTCTCTCTTCTCTCTCCCTTTCTCTCTCCCTCTCCCTCCCTCTCTCTCTCTCCCTCTCTCTCTTCACACTCTCCCTCCCACTATTCACAACATCACTAAGAACACAACCTCTATCCTCAAACTCCACACTGATTGACTTCTCTCCTTGGCTCTCCGTTCACCCCAGGGACGGCTGCAAGTGGTTCTTTGATCGCCTGCACCAACTGGACATCCCCATCCTCATCTTCTCTGCTGGGATTGGCGATGTCATTCAGGAAACTATCCGCCAGCAAGCCAACTTCTACCCAGAAAACATGAAGATTGTTTCCAACTTCCTCCGCTTTGATGAGATGGTATTTGAGGCTGTGCCAGAACCTAGTTCATCATTATGGTTATGAACGAACATTTTCTGGGAGTGATAATACATATGTCCAATCTTTCAACCCTAGTACTGCCCAATGGAATGTGCAAGAGTGCCAGGGAAGATTTTTCAAATGTATACATGTGGGTTTGGGACAATTGCATCAAATGATAGTTTTTTTTATTTCCCTTTTGGGATACATACAAAGAAAATTGGAGAATTTAATGGGTTTTTTTCATATATTTTTGCCTTTTTTTATTTTGACACATTTGCGTAGTTGGGCAGTACTAGGGTTAAGCATTTTAATCTTGAATAATAGATAGCTTGAAAAGGAAAAGAAAGACCTGTCAGAAAAATTTAACAGTGACATTGGTGTGTGTCTAATCATTGACCAAAACCTTTTTGTTCGTAATGATGATGATGCACACACTATATAATTTGTCAGGTATTTTGCGAAAATGATAAAACAATTAATTTAACTCAAGCCAAAGCCTCTAGCAGTTACATTCCAGCTTGATATATAATGTTGCATATGATTATGACTATATAATTCATATCAATTTATTCCTTCTTACCACGTTAGGAAGAATCTCAAGCTTTTCTAAATTATTTATCTTTGAATTGAGTTATTTGACAAATTATGTTCATAAGTACATGTATGACGACGAAAATGTAACGTTTGGTAACACAAGCTACTGGCCAAGCCTTATTTGTGTGTTTGTACGTATGTGAACATACACAGTGAAGTGTGAGGATTCCTCAGCTATTCAGTCTGATTTGGGCAGAACTTGTCTTTTCATTTCAGTTTGTTCATGACTTGTCTCTAATTGTCTTGTTGGGCCATGCCTTTTTAATTTGTAACTGCTAGAGGCTTTGGCATTTATTGGTTTATCATTTTTTGCATTTTACAACCTGCGCATAATACTTTTTTTTGTGTATGTGAGTTTTTAATGATGGATTACAAATTAGCAAATAAATATGCGTTTTTGTTATATGCTGTCAAACAAAGTATTTTTTAACTCCCTTACAACCGTGATTTCACTGATTTGCCCCGTTTCCTGCTTCTGTTGTTAGGTAGTGAATGGATTAGAAATTGAAGAGTTAAAAAGTTATTTTTACCAAATTTTAAGCACGTAAAACTCAGTAATCGAGGCAGACATGTCACCTTTATGTGTTCACGGTAAGAAATTACGGGGAGCCATCAGAAAATAGTTTTAGGGGCAGTTACGGCGAGGATATATGCTTTTAAATCTCTTTGCCCTTGCATTCTTTGTTCTCTGGTGCTAGATCTGTCTTTATTCGCAGTAAAATTACTGTTTTGGGTCCTCATTTTACTGCGAGTTCAGCTTGTGATTACTCCAAGCCTCAAATAGGGTTGGCATGTCTGTTGAGGGCACATGGGTTACCTCCTTTCTGACCTTGACCTCTTCCTGCTTTTGTTCCAGGGCACTCTGATTGGCTTCCAGGGTGACATCATCCATGTGTTTAACAAGAACGAGAACGCCATCCACTCAAGTGACTACTTCTACAACATCAAACATCGGGAGAACCTACTCCTCATGGGGGACTCAATAGGAGATCTGGGCATGGCTGAAGGGGCGGATCATGTGGAGTGCATTCTCAAAATCGGCTTCTTGAATTTTAAGGTAATTAGCAACTCATACTCTGTGGGAAAATTGAAGGAAGAAGAAGCAGAGGAAGACAATGAATATCATACATTGACAGTCTGAATACTTTCTTAACAAATAAACTAATGTCCAACAACAAGTTCATCCGACTGACTGATAATAGAGTGGACTGGATGACCATGACCGTCAGTGCCTGCACCAGGCCTGACACTTGAAGCAAGCGGTAACTGGGAAACTGTAGGAGGCTGTCTTTCAGAAATCAGAAGTTTAATTGATCGATCAATCAATCAATCAATCAATCAATCAATCAATCAATCAATCAATCAATCAGTCAATCAATCAAAGCCTTTCACCCTTGGGAGGCCACGGGCAAATGATTTCTAACTTCCTCTGTCCTGGGTAATTTTTGTCAGTTCCTTCCCTGTGGAATATGGGACACACCTAGAAGGAACTGGAAGAAGTTTATTACTTATCACAAAGTGTTGGTACCACAAAAAGCATCCTTAAGAAGATCCAGACATTTGTGAACATTGCAGGAAGATTTTCAAGATCAAGTGGGAAAATAAGGGATAGCTCCAGCTCTACAGGCCTCATTTACTGATCTGAAGGGAGTGGACTGGAAAAAGAAAGGAAGTTGCAAAAATTAATTCTTTCTTTCTTTGCTTTTGCAGGTTCAAGAGAATCTGGCTCATTACATGGAAAATTATGACGTCGTGATAATTGATGACGAGAGCATGGATGTCATCAATGGAATCATGAAAGTTATTCTTGGTGAACCTGCGACATAGTACCGCAAAAACATTTAGTTTTTAAGCCTGTTTTGTATTACGAGGAAGTTAGTGAAAAGAGTAGAGTGGCTTGTGATCTACTAGGATGTTATATTTAATCCGTAAAAGCTTTTCATTTGTTACACTCTCGAATAATGTTTTTGTTTTTATTGTCTTTTTTCCTCTTTCCTTTTTTTTTTTCTCGATACATTTGTATGCAAATTTCTTTCAAAATTTTTAATTTGTTTTAGTTTCTGTATGGGGACATGGGATGAAAGAGAGATGTTCAATTTTAGAGTGGAATTATTTTTTTGTTGGAAGCTGATAGGAGAAAACGCTAAGAAACCTTACCCAAGTTTAGAGAGGCATTTCCTATATCAATACATACACAAGGCTCTTTTTACAGTGTAACCTGAATTGTTTTGTCCTCATCAAACTGATCAAGCATTAATGTTGCTTAAGCTGACACTGAAATGAATCGAAATGATAAATAATTTTTGGAGCAAAAGATTCATGTTGTAGCTCATGTTTTTTTGTTGATGTTGTTGTTGAAGTAATGATGTCAATCTAAAAAGCTGATAAAGGTGCTACTTGCTGATTTTTTACCCTCCTGTGTTAAAAATAAATTTAATATGATTTTTTGTGTTTCTGCTTGTCACATTGGATATTTTTTCTTTTGATTTGTTGCTGTTTTGCTTTGCTTTTTTAAGCCAACTTGGTTTTTATTTCATTTTTATAGTTGAAGTCTATTAGTCTATCATTTCTTGCCTATGACTCTTGTGTACTTGACTTACTACATGTACTGATATAACGGATAGTCATTTTGTCCTATATTGCAGCTGAACAGGTTGATTTGATGCATACACAGTGGTTTCATATGCAACATTAGCATAATCCTTGTACATGCACAGTGAAATCCCGGTTTTTTGCAATGGATTTTTTAAACATTTTTTCGGTATGTGTGATTTGGTTGGCAAGTGCAACTGACACAAAAAAATATGTAAGTTTTTAAAATGTTACATCCGATATTTCTTTTCCCTTTGTTACAGTGCGGAAATTCTGTACTCATCAACAGCAGGACTTAAATTGAGATGCAAACCAACTTCAGTTTTGACATTTATAGTGAAAGGTAGCTCATGAACTAAAGGATGCCAATATATTCAAATATAACTTAAATTTAAATCCCTTTTTTTACATATCTCATCATGCTGTGTTTTGAGGTATAGGACTTGAAAATGCAAAACTGTATTACTTTTAAAGTTTGATTGCTTAACTCATTCCATACAGAGTGATTTTTCCAATACAATACAGCTAAAATTTGTGGCGGAAAATTGCTGTATGTGTCCTTTTATACAGGGGCTTTCACAGTCAAAGACAGTGACGCACAGTGAGGCTATTCGTATTGTACGGAATTAGCGGTGATGCAGAGTGCGGTGATTTGAATGGAATAAGTTAAAAGAGTTTAACATCTTATTTTTTAATGTGGAAGTATGCTTTATTATTCATTCATTAACTCACTGAACCCTAACACCAAGTATACTCGGTCAGCCCAAGGGTGGGCTGAGACCTAATGCAAACTGTAGGTCTGCCTCAGTGAGTTAACTTTCTTTGTTCAAGTATAATTTCAAAACTATTCATAATTTCCTAAAAACACCAGTTCTCTGAGACTCTTCCCTATTCATTTTGCAATGCCTCAGAAACAAACGTACTGTCTACCTCAGGATATTTGGCATCAACTTCAAATGCAATGTCAGGCTGTTTTATGATATTCATTACCGGTAATCAAAACTAGCAAAAATGTACCTTAATGTCGGTTTTAGAAAATGGGTCATAAAAGGCCTTGGTTCAGTGTTTTCATCAAGATCCTCGTTTTAGCAACATAATAGAAAGTTCCTTCAAGGCCACGAGGCCCATAGATCCGGAGCTTATCCCAGTTTCTGTAGCGTGAAGCGGAACAGATGAATTAACTTCATCTCCTAGACAGGACGCTGGTTTTAGCAACATAGGCTTGTTATTTTATTGATTGCATCTTAGTGCAAATATTATCACAATCTTTCGCTTCCCATTTCACTTCTTTCCAATGAGAAACTTTAATTTTGTTTCGTTTCTGAAAAAAAAATGATTTTGCTAAAATTGTTTGACCTTTGTTGATAACGCAACGATAACCTCAGTGGTGTGTACCACAGTTTATATGCAGTATTTGTCCTTAGTTCAAGTCATGCCCCATAAATGAGTTTATGATTGATGCTTGGTAGTGCTGATTTGAAGTGAGTGGAATTACAATCCTAATGAGTCATTGCCTGGGAATAGTAGATGGAGGCATACAATTAGATAAAAACTAGATTGGCCAGTGTGAATTATTTTTTGTGAAAAGTTTTTAAATAATGCTCAGTGTGAAAATAACAAGATGAAACGTATGCAAAGGTGAATGTGTGGACATTTCTTACTAATACCCCATTACTGTATAACTCTGCTCAGGAGAGAGTATGTGATATGCTGTGCCTATATTATGACAAGACATGCTAACTCTATGGTGATTGCAAAACATTTGTGACAAATCTTGCAAAATGGTGACTGTGAATATATTTGCATGAAAACAAACATATTAAATAATGAAAAGCACTGTTTTGACTAAAAGTAAAATTCCTTCAGGGCCATTGAGGCCCATAGAGTCTGAGCTTATCCCGGTTTCGGTAGCGTGAACTGGAACAGATGATTTTTACTTCGTCTTCTAGACAGTCATAGGTTTACTTCCCCAGCAGAATATGTTGGTACCTAATTCGCACCTGGGTGGGGAGAGGAAGAATGGTGTAAAGTGTCTTTCCTAAGGACAAAACATGGTCACCTTCTGGATTCAAATTCTGGACCCTTGGATTAGGAGTCCAACACTCTAACCATTCAGCCACGGCATCACCTAGACTATTTTGACAAGCTGCATACCAAGTCATGATGAATGCACTTTAGCGTGTTTTCAGATTTTGGTGTTGGTGAACAAGAAACTTATAAAAAGGAGAAAAGCAATTTCAATATCAACGTTATTTTAGCTTATTTTTAATATGATTCCAAGTATAGCACAAAAAGTAAGAAGCCTCATACGATGCCAACAGATTTCATATTTCTATAAAGTAAACGATATTAATATATCAATACTATTTCAATTGATTTGGAATTAGTTCCAAGTGACACCACAACAGATGACAACAGTTTTTGCATTTCTAGCATGTTTTGTCACCAATGTTTGCATATTAAAAATTATTTTTGTCTTGTCTGTTTGTGTGATTAAGTATTACATGATCTCATTACTGCACTGCCACAACTCCTGTTGTTTTGCGAAATGCAGATGCCATCCTTCTTTATAGGTAGGGGAGTTTAGTCATTAAATAGATGTAGAAATCAAGATGAGAAGACAGAAATGGGGAAGCCCAACAACAATTTGACAATAGAGGCACTGAAATGGAATTCCCAAAGAAAGAGGAAAAGAGGTAGACGTAGAAGCTCATGTGGAAGATGAACGATAGCTGTCCTGAAAGAAATGGAACACAGCTGGAAAGAGGCAAAAATTTTTGCTGAGGACAAATGATTGTAGAGTCAGTAGAACGCCAAATATGGCCCATGCTCTAAGTCAGGGTGAAAAGGCATGATGATGATGATGTATTTTATACACGATTGACTTTTTGTTCTTTCTATTTTGTGAAACTGCCCAAGTTAGATACAGATCTAAACCTCATTTGTATTTCCAATCTAGTTTAGAATTTACTTCAGCAGTGCAATTATAGAAACGAAAATATATTCACATAGATTACATTATTACTAACCTGTTCTTCAATTCCTAATAAATCTGTTGGATGACAGATTATAAAATTCAAGTCCATGGTGTTTCCTTCAGTTTGATATCTTGTGTTACTTTAGTTATTTGGTATATTGCATCTAGGGTGTAATTCATCTTTAATCTTGTGGCTCAATATCATAAGCAGAAAGTAAGTTATAATGTATAAATTGTGCTGAAATATTTATCAGTAACTCTTGAAAAAAAAAAGAATCACACCCAATGATATGCATCATTATATACTACATGTATGCTGCTGGACTTTCAGCCAAGAGATATTGTTGCTCTCTCATCAGAAGGTCATAGTTAATTCATTTCATTGTGTTCAACAATTTGTAGATTGCAAATCCAAGTAAGATAATGGTTCTTTGGTTTCTCATTGCTTCTGTATAGTAAAAGTTCCTTCAAGACCATGAGGCCCATAGAGCCGGAGCTTATCCCGGTTTTGGTAGCGTGAAGCGGAACGGATGAATTTTGCATCATCTCTAAGACAGGATGCTAGTCTGTCGTAGGCTTACTTCCCCAGTAGAATGTATATATGGTGGTACCCAATTCGCACCTGGGTGGGGAGAGGAAAAATGGTGTAAAGTGTCTTTCCCAAGGACACAATACGGTCCACTCCCGGATTTGAACCCTGGACCCTTGGATTAAAAGACCACCGCTCTATTCATTCGGCCACCACGTCACATTGCTTCTGTATGTGGGCATTTTCAGAAAAATACACTCTTCTGCAGTGCAAAAGAATACGAGAGAGAGGCCTGTGACAAGAAGAATGTAAGTGACACAGGTTTCTGAAAAGTCTTCATAAGCTGAATGGCTAGACTGTTTCACTTCCAACCAGAAAATTGTGTCTTCAATTTCTGGTCCTGTTAATAATTGCATTGTGTCCTTAGAAGAGCATTTTACTCAATTTTTCCTCTTACCCTCCAAATGCGAATTAGGTACCAGCACATTCTGTTGGGAAATAAACCCAAATCAGACTAGCATTGGGCCCAGAAGTTGATCTATAATTATAATCGTTTCCTCTGTTCCACAATAATGAACCTGGGATAAGCTCCAGCTCTGTGGGACTTGTAGGTTGTGATGGAACTACTCCCGAACAGAAGATTATGGTTTTTAAAGTCTGGCACAGTCTTTAATGTAACACAGACATACCAACTTACAGGTTCGCCATAAGAAATTACTGGGAGCCGTCAGAAATTACGGTTTACAGGCTTTACGGCGAGGATCTATCTATCTAATCCTCTTTGTACTAAATAGCACATAAGGCTTCCACCAGAGCTCGCCATTGATGTCGATCGGCTGAAACTCGTTCTAAGCGGCCCCAAGTCCAACCCTTCTCCTTCATCTCCCTCTCCACAGTTCTCCTCCAAGTTTCTTTGGGACGACCTCTTTTTCTTTGGCCGTTTGGGATCCAATGGCAAGGATATATGCTTTTAAATTTCCTTGCCATTGCGTTCTTCGTTCTCTGGCGTTATCCTTATGCGCGGTAAAATTACTCTTTTGGGTCCTCATTTTACTGCGAGTTCAGCTCGTGAGTTCTCCAACCTCAAATTGTGTTGGTATGTCTGGTAACAGTCACGGCATATTGACCTTTAGGAAAGATACTTTTTTCTCCGCCCCCTCAGGTGAATTGGGCACCGATTTCAGTCCCGGCATGTTGTCCTTGGGAAGTAAATTCGCCGCAGGTAAGCATTCTGACTCAGAAATGATCTAGTGTTACATATTCAGCAGCTGTTAAATCCTGGATGATATTCACATTTGTTTCCTTTCCCATCTGTTTGAATTTGTAGGGAGTAACCACACTGTTAGTCAACCCATGGGAATTGCCATAACTTTTCCTTGAAATTAACATTGCAGTCTCCCTGTGGATGATTGCATGACACACACAGGAACAATATACTATGTATACATTCTTTACGCTAAATTAAAAAAAATGTTGTTTTTTTTTTTTTGTAATAAGGTTACAATTCCTTAAAAGTTGAAATTTTAAAAGTCTTTGACTTTTAGATTTTAATGTTTGGTGTTTTTCTTTAACATTTAAATTTTCAAGAATACATGTACTTTTGATTAAATTATACTAGGAATTTTACCCTGTGTATTCTGTGTTTAAACATGAATTAGTAAGTTTGAGATCCAAACTTGATACTTGTACTTGTACAGGAAATTTAAAGTGAGCGTACTTTTAGTTCAGTAAGTGAAATGAAAATATTTTCCCATTTCTCAATAAAACAATAATAGTTTGAAACTCCAACTTCATTCCATGTTTAAAATATTCATTGATCTATAGTACAGTATCCAAATGTCTATGTGAGCTAAAACAACATAAGCCACATACCACGCGTCTCATTTCCTTACATGCTTTAAAATCATAAAATCTATGGATTGTTATAAACACAATTCATCATCATCATCATCATCATCGTCATCATCATCATCATCATCATCATGATCATCATCATCATCATTATCATCATCATCATCAACATCATCATCATCATCATCATCATCATCATCATCATCATCATCATCATCATCAT
>JBDFRD010282144.1:0-10776 GCA_039654405.1 Bullina lineata
AAGAAGAAGAAGAAGAAGAAGAAGAAGAAGAAGAAGAAGAAGAAGAAGAAGAAGAAGAAGAAGAAGAAGGAGAAGAACAAGAACAAGAACAAGAAGAAGAAGAAGGAGAAAAAATTGCAGTTGTAACAAAAGAAAGAAAATGGATGGCAGAAATACATCAGGTTAAAAAATCTACCTGTCAAATTGCCCGTGTTGTAGCTGAATATAATTGTGACAAGTAAACGTACATAGAACGTACAAAGAGGACATTTAAATACTCGAATGATTTTGATGTGTGTTGAAGAAAGGATCAGTTGATCACAGTTGCTCCAACTGTGTAAACACATAATAAAAACTGCCCTTTTCTATTCATTTAGTCTCATCCTGATTCTTCTCCTGTCTTTCCATGGCCCAGTCTTTTAATGTTTGTTTTTTTTCTCTTTTCAGCTGCGCAGCAAGCAAGAGTATCAGCTCAAGGCAAAACATTTTTTGCCTCCTGTGGTAAGAACTGGTTGGGGTGTTGGGATATTAAAAAAGAACACAGTTGCTTTAGCGCTGACTTCTCCTGTACGCTGAAAGTGATAACAAAGGACATACAGTGTATCTGTTTGATCATTCATAGTTCAGTGATCAATGGGACGCATGCAGTTGTAATGTGAATTCCTTTCAAGATGTCCATGCTGTTTTCAGCGTTGATGATATTTCTTATTAATTTCATTGCGATATCATTCTACTGCTTCAAGTAGGCCTACTTGAATAATTTTTTTTAGAAAAATCAGTGTGAGCAACCAAAATAGTTACTGATCTTTAAATATGAGCTTGTGGATCACATCTACTCGTGCTTCAAATTTTGGGGAGTAAGTAAATGATGGTCTGGAGTAGGAAGATGGTCTTCAAGTTGTATTTTATTACTAAGACTGCAGTTTTACTTTCTCAGTTTGAAGGATATTAGTGTGGAGTTAATCATGTTATGGACAACGTAAGCTTTACGAGATACTGTCAACTCTATTTATCTATGACTTGCACAAGGTCAGATGTAAACAGGATGTTTAGTAATACATGTATTGGTAGTGTTGTATTTTTTTTTCTTTAAAAGATTCTTCTTGTGAACATCAAGTTTCTTGTACCGGTACCCAAAGATATTTGAATGTTGAATTTAAGTGTTAAGTTTAAGAAGTTCCACATTACCACGATTATAGACATTTTTGTACATTGATGTGAAAGTTTTCACAATTCTTGTCAAATTTTTGACTGCAGTTTAGTCCTTGTAATACATGTATATAAGTGGCGCGGTGGCCAAATTGTAAGAGTATTGGACTTCTAATCCAAGGGTCTAGGGTTCAAATCCTGGAGGTGGCCATGTTGCGTCCTTAGGAAAGACACTTTACACCATTCTCTCCCCGCCCAGGTGCGTATTGGGTACCGGCATATTCTGCTGAGGAAGTAAACCAGTGTCCTGTCTGGGAGATGAAGTAAAAATCATCTGTTTCGCTTCACACTACAGAAACCAGGATAAGCTCTGGCTCTGTGGGCCTCATTGGCCTTGAAGGAACTTTTGAAGGAATACGTGTATGTAGGCTAAGCCCTACTTACTATATCAGTTTGTACTTATAAGTGCATTTTTTTTCCTTCAATGGAAAAGTGCAGTTAGTGCTAGGGTATCTGTCTATGAAATTTAGCACTGCTACTGTCTGTCTATTTGCCTGAGGCAACAAGGAATTATGAATTGAGCTATTCTTGTCTTCCAGGCCATTTCTCCAGAAATCTACATTCTTGAAGCCACACCTGAAATCAGGGATGCATTGGCCATCAGTGATAGGTCATCACAGTCACCTCCCTTGTCCCGACGGACTTCACCGTCTCATCGAGGCTACCCATCTTCTTATCGGAATGGTTACCCTGGTGAGTGGCCAGGAAATTGATGTGATGTGGATTTTAACAGGCCAAAGTCTATGGTTTAATGGGGCAGGAATTGGCTAGAAGTGAGAATAGGGTGCATGGGGGAACTGCCCGATTTTAAAGAAAAAGAATAAGTCCGTCTTTGAATTTGACAGTTTACTGTGTCTTTCTCTCTAACACATCACATTATGTTAAGCAAGATTAACTTCTTGCATCTATTTAATAGCAGATACAAGGTATTATTGTAAAAACGTTCATGCTCTATTTTGTTCTTTTTAAAATCATTTAGGACTTTGAATAACCTAAAGCACGTACACCATATCTTTGGACCAGTTTCTTATCAGAATGCAGATCTGCATAAAAACTTTGAATCGATAAAAAGAAGAAATTATTTTTGTACGTGAATGTGCTGTGCCCTTTGGGGGATGACGTAGTGTTATATCAGTTGGATGGCTGTAGCTTAATGGGAAATAATCACTTACTTTGTTTCAGAGAATAAGGATTTATTTCTCAGTTTTGGCCCCACCTTATTGTGTTTTTTTCTGAAAAACTGAGTTTGACTTGAATGTGCTTTTTATTTTGATTGTAGATGTGTTGAATTTTTTTTTTTTTTGAGATTCGTTACTCTAAAGAGTAACATAAATTAACGTACATATTCATGAATGTTTTGATGTAAAGAAGGCTTCCTAAACCTTTATAATGCCTTTCTATATGAAATGTAGTTTGAACAGACTGTAACCATTAGTTTAATGCTTTGTGTTTTATACCTATCATCTTTTGTTACTCCATTTGATGAGCTCACAGTGTTACTATATTATGCAATCATCAGAATCTGTTTGGGAGGATGGGGGTAAGTTGCACAATGTGTACATTTCAAAATTGTTCAGATCAAGTCGACTTTTTGCACACTCCTAAGCAAGTTGCCTAATATTTCTTTTGCACCCACATTTGCAGAAAATGCTGGTTTCGCTCTTAAATTTCTGAATGACGATGGAAAATCTATTTCGCTGAGACTATTCTAGTACAATGTATCTGGCTCCAACTGGGTAGTGCAGAGTCTGAATGCCGAGCTCTATTGGAGATGAGCCTTAAAATCAGAGATCCCATGTGTACGTTACACATGTTAAAGATCCCTTGACTGTCCAAAATCAGACAAGAGTAGACAAATGCCGCTGTCCAGGCAAAATTTGTGAATTAAAAAAAATTCTGCCCATGAATGTGTCATTTTCTATTGGACCGCTGGTCAGACTAGTTCCAAATGTATTGACCATGTCTTTTCTTTGGAATTAAACTCGTATGACTGAGAGAGGAACAGCAAATTGTTGCTTTTTTAAGAGGCTGCCCAGGCAAAGCAATGCTATAGCTGCTTCAGTCATTTGTGAAAGACAAAAAGAGCCATACATACATACATCATCGTCATTGCCCCTCACCCTTATCAGGGTATAGGCCATACACAAGGAATTTCCACTTTATTCTGTCCTGCGATAACTTTACCAGTTCTAACCAATACATACATGCATTCTTCTTGTATTAATGGGGATTAGTTACAAGGAAAATGGCAACACCATACCAATTTTCCAAGTTTTTTTTTTGTCTTTTGTGTAACCACTATAAACGAAAGTCTTTTGCCTTTCTCAAAGCTAATAAATGTGGTTTACAAAGGTAAGACTGTGAGCTCAGGTACAAACACGTACCCTAATGATTGTCATTTGTTGCATTGCTGCCTAGCCCGCGCTGTTGCTGCCTGCTCATACTTCTTTACAAAGTAGGCGTCACATCACGCTGAGTGCAGTGCGAAGAATAGCACATCATAGACAAGACACATTAGATTAACCTGATTTAACTTAGATAGAAATTAAAAAGAAGAAGAAACTTAATTTTTAGAATTTTTCTTTGAAAAGATTTAATTTAACATTAATATAATTTTATAGTATTCTAGTATAATTCTGCATTTTCATAACCGGATAATTACTAATGAGCTACAACACAGAGATAAGTCTGCCATTATAAGTCTCTCTCTTTGTCTGTCTGTCTGTCTCTCTCTATCTCTCTCTCTCTCTCTGGTTCCTGTTATATAATACAACATATCTATCTTATTACATTGTTTTATATCCCCTGCTCTTTAAAAACTCGGTGTATCATATACAACAAGTTTTCATGTAACAGATTAACAACAACAAAACCAAAGAATAGCTCAGTGAATACATATAATATATAACATGGCACATACGTCTTTCCATAATCAACACTTCCTCTCAGTTAGTGACAAGATCTAGGGACCTTCATATGCATGCACTTCTAAGCTCATGAGACAAGAGCTGTATTCTCCAGCATGCGCTCTGTGCATAGCAGCATGACTTTATCATGATAAGCCACACCTAGTCAGATTTCTTTTGTTTGATGCATGCAATGTCCTTCTTTCCGCACATTCCCTTGGCACCTAGCACAGTTGATAAATCAAGACAGACTGCTTTCTTTTGTTTAGTCCCTCCCATCCCAGATCACGACCAGCTTCTGTCAGCAATGAATACGTTAAACTCTACCCTACTTCATTCTCACCCTGAAACTCTGTTTTGTACATGTAATAGATAGATTTAGGATTAATCACAGTTTGTCTCCACGTAGAACATGAAGGGGCTGTAGTGATACTCTCTCAAGCCAAACACACATGAGCACAAAGAAAGTCTATTAAATTCAGCGACACAAGCACACATGCACGCACACTCATTCAGAAAAGTTTTCGCACATGAAAAGAGGTACTTATGTGTTCAGCAAAGCTCTACTACTTAGGCACGTATCTGGGCACAGAAATACAAGGGCATAAAGACTTACAAAAGCCTTGCTACACACAAATGCAAACACACACACACACACACACACACACACACACACACACACACACACACACACACTCACACACACACACCCATACAAACACACACAAACAGACATAAAGGTCCTCCATTCTTACACATACATATTTATGTATAAAAGTGTATGGGCACTCTTTCCAAGAACCCCTGACACTCATGTACACACAAAAACACAGACACCTGCTTCATCTCTAAAGCCCCAACAAACAAAAAAACCCATACCATCACTGACATTCATCAACACCAACAGCCCATTCATTCATCACATACTATAGAGCTTCAGTAGCTAGGCAACGATCCCTGGTAGCTTCCCCCGTGTGCAGCTCCTCCCCACAGTGTTCCAGGTTGGCCCCCATCAATGTTCCTGTGTGAAGCCAGGGCACACGACTACCTAGCCACCCTGTCTGCACCCTCTCCCAGTGTGCTGAGCTCTAGAGTCTTGCTGTGCTGCACAGTGAGATGATAAACTTGTGTGTGTTGGTGTGTGTGTGTGTGTGCGTGTGTTGGTGTGTGTATGTTATATGTAAGGGGAAGAGAGAGATGATAGAGAGGGAGACAGAGAGGGAGAGAGAGCACATTTGTGTGTGTGCATGTGTATGTGTATTGGTGTGTGTATGTTATATGTATGGGAAAGAGAGAGAGAGAGAAGAAGAAGAGAAAGAGCACATTTGTGTGTCTTTGTGTGTGTGTTACACCTTTGGGAAAGAGAGAGAGATCATAGAGAGGGAGAGAGAGCACATTTGTGTGTCAGTGTGTGTATGTGTGTTATACGTACGGGAAAGAGAGAGATCATAGAGAGGGAGACAGGCCGAGAAAGAGCACATTTGTGTGTCTAGGTTGTTTTTATCTTTCACACTGTAATATCAGGATATGAGAGAGAAATAGAATGCTACTAGTATTTGAGGATGTTTAATGAAAATCTGGCATAGGAGAGTACATCAGTCTTTAGGAATCAAAATCTGAAAGCATGTTTTTATCTGCATGAGAAGTGGTTGCATTTCACGTAAAAGCGGGCAAGCTGGATGTTATTTCTTTTTTCTCTGCTCAACTATTTTTAAATAGGTGTGGGATTGTGTGCGTGTATGTGTGTGTGTATGTGTGTGTTTGTGTGTGTGTGTGTGTGTGTGTTTATTAATTTCTTTTAAATTACGTTTACCATGAGGACTGTGGCAGGTGCTCTGTGTGCGGTTCTTCTTCTTCTTCTTCTTAACAAAGAGAGTTTGACAATCCAGACAGTGTGCTCAGTTTGAAGAAAGTTTCCATATGTTCAATATCGTCACTGCTGTGCGATAATGCATAAGTCAATATCGGCACTTTTGAGAAAATCAATAAAAACTGTTTGTCTTCTCGCTCATTCTATTGTTTTTGTCTTATACAAATTTTTTATAAAAAAAATTCTATTGGTGCATTTTTATTTCAAATTTATTTTTAGCTAAGTATTATGTCCCTGAATATAATGGAACTAAAATTGCATTTTGTCATAAGTCCAATTTGTCCCATTATTGCACAGCAGTGACAATATGTGACTTTGTACTTGTGTATGTAATGGAGAATGTGTCGATCAAATGGAAAAAAAAGTAGAGAAAACGTTGGTGGTGATGAAATGACACAAATCATCTAAACTGTTTTTCATGTCCTGTCTAATTATGGAATGAAAAGTTTTCTGCATCCTACTACACGTCAGTTTCAAGGAATATTATTGAATCTGTCATAAGTGCATTGTCAAGTTTGTGGTTTTTTTAATCTTTGCGAAGGACAGTTTCAAGGATACTTTCTGCTCTTGCATAGATTCAGTGTCAAGGTATTCTGTGTCTTGCGTAAAGTCACAATCATATTACTTTGTCTAGCCCATGGTCATTATAGAGGTGTTGATTTTTTTTTGTCTTGCTTAACATTGGTATCAAGAGTTATTGTGCCTTCCTTTAGGTCAGTATCAGAGGTTTTTTTGTGTGTCACTGTGGTCAGTATGAAGCATTTTTGTGTCTTTGCTTAAGGTCAGCCTCAAAGTTTTTTTGTATGTCACAATGGTCAGTTTGAAGCATTTTTGTGTCCCCGTCTAAGGTCAGTCTCAAAGGTTTTTTTCTGTGTCTCTGTGGTCAGTATGAAGCATTTTTGTGTCTTTGCTTAAGGTCAGCCTCAAGTGTCACTATGGTCAATATTAAGAATTCTTGTGTCTTTGCTAAAGGCGGTCAGTATCAAGGTGTTTATGTGTCTGCAAGGATGTTTATTTTGTTCGGTGTCGGTACCAAGATTTATCTGTTACATAGTTTAAGGTCAGAATCAGCATGTTTGTGTCTTGCCAGGGATCATTAAGATTTGTTGACTGTTGCCTAAGGTCAGTCTTCTTCTATCTAATGTCTAACCAATGGCTGTGGTGTTGATATTCACGGGGGCCTGTGGGGAACTTTGGTATAACTTAAGTCTTTCATTTAACAAATTTCTTTTCTTTTTGTCACTTTTCATGATTTTTCCCCCAGTCTCATCCAACTTTAGATAAAAAGTAGACGACCATCACTAATTTCAACTGACCAACACTTTTAGTTATCAATCTTCTCTGTTGTTTCTATTTCTACATTTACAATAACATGGTTAATCTCTCATTGAAAATTCCACTCATGAAATATTTTTCTTATACTTTTTCAATTGAAGTGCTCTAATGCATGTGTGTAATTTAACAGCTTTCACGTATATAATACAGTGTGTGAGTGACGCTTTTATTCACTTTACAATGCATTATCTTTCAGAATTTCTTTCTAATGCCTTGTATTTGTTAAAACAAAAGTAGCCATTGAAGTTTCGTGACAATCTTTCTGAATTTAAATTCAAAATCATTCAATGGCATATTGCCTTTTCCCTTCATTATGTGCAGCTGAAAAGAAAGTAGGAAATGAAATTGAAAAAAAAGAAGAAGAAAGAATATCCGTTATAAAGAAGATAAAAGACATTGCATACACTATAATATGCCTTGAAAAACAGAAAATAAGTTAGTACTCAGAGCAACTGTACAGACAAATTATTCTTTGTCCAGTCAATCAGTATGTTTTCAATACGCTCTGAAAAAAAAACTGGAATTATGTTTTTGAATAGGTGGAAAAAATAAACAGCTTGTCAGCGGGCTGGGGTGGAGAGGGTCATGAAAAACTACAACAGTAAACATAAAAATAACAATTTGTTCTTCATAGATAGGGACCTTATCCCACCCATGAAAATGAATATTCACTTCCTGAGAAGTCAACACTTTCATGACCAAGGTGGTGGTGGTGGTAGCTGATTAAAAGAAGATATTGCTTGTTTTCTCCAGCATGCTGCAAGTGTGTGGCTTTCTTCTTTCATCTTTCCTCAATTTCGTTTGTTTCTGCTATTTTCCTGCATTTCTGCTGTCCTGTGATGTAATCTCTCAGCAATTAATAATCTGACCTTTTTATCTCTCAAATTCAGATTGCTAGGGGCATTACTTCCATTCTCTTTTCTCTTACTCACTCTTTGGCGTGAATCAGTCTCACTCTGTGTGATTGAATGTACAATGCTGTTCTTCTTGCCACTTCTTTGTACTAAGGTGCTGCCCGGGTGTGTTTCAACGCATATGCTTTGTGAGAATACTTGTATCTCTGAAACGTTTTCAACATTATCAACTGCTTAAATTAAACCTCATGACCTTTTAATATAACCTGCATGGACAAGCATTGGAGGATGTTATCTTGATATTATTTTTCTTTAATTAGACAATAAATTTTAATGTCGTGTGTGAATGCTTGCAGAAATGTGTGACATGCATGCTTGCATGCTATGTGTCTTGTAAAGGTGTTTTATTAAACAGGATCAATTGACAGAGATAATGCGCAAGAGATGTTGGAATTGGATGGATGAAAACAGAAACAATGAAAGGTTGAGAGAGAGAGAAAGGGTGAAAGAGAAAGAAAGAAAAGAGAGAGAAAGAAGGTATTTGCTTGTTGGAAAGCTATTTAGCTGATTCTGAATCAGTTAAATAAGTCATCCTCTTTTATTGTTGTTGCTTGGCACGTGAGACAAAAGAAAAGTTTGAACAAAGTTTGCGAATGAAAGAGAGCAAGTTCCTCGACTGAACAGGTGTTATGATTTGTTTGTCCGTTGTCCCTCCTCAGGAGATTCAGACACAGAACGGAACCCACCTCGACAAGCGAGGTCACCTGTCCATAAATACCAGGCCCTTCCCCAAATAGGCCCAGCCACCAGTAGAAGTCATGACCCCCACTTTCATAATCCCTCCCCTGTGCAGAACTCCAACCGTCCCGCTTCTGTTCATGAGTATCATCAGTACAACGGGGGTTACAATAGACATCCATACAGAGATAATGACCCCGTTACCAATGAACATACAGACAACAAATTCAAACAAGACCAGTATGAACAACCCCCACAAAACCAGTATGAACATCCACCACAAAACCGGTATGAACATCCACACCAACAAGAAATTTTTGAGACTCCAGGCAAGGAAAAATCACCAGAGCCAAAGACTAAAGAGGTAGTGCAGGCATACCACGCGGCAGTGCAGCAACCCCCACCTGAGCAGCAGCAGGCTCGGTGGGATCGAACCCCTTCCCCTATTAAACAAAGCCCCCCTCATTCAGCAGACAAGGGTCGGGAACGTCGCCATGACGATGACTCAGGTGTGGCAGGACTTACCCCTGACGAGTATGATGCAATGCTCAGGTGAAATATTGAGACATTTGTTCAGACATGAAACTACTGAATTTCTACACTTAAGAGTAAATAATATCTAACTATGTAGTATTTCAATATCAGGCCAAGATATGTATAGAATCCTAAATGTTTTGCTATAATAGGACAGTAATGTATTTATTCCTAGTATAACATTTTGAGGAAATTTCTCAAATATTCATAAAGCTCTAAAAATTTAGTCGACCAGATAAGTCCTGTTTTTGGACTCTGAGACTCTGTTTCTTCGATGCGGCTTGGGCTTCACTTTTGTTTCACCCTTTGAAGGCAATATGTCAAACATTGGTTTGTTTTTGTGTATTTTTATGGGATAGCTTCATTTGGTTGTGTTTGCTACTTTAAAATTTGATAAGTACCATCCTCACAAATGCAGAATTGGCATTTTAAAATTCAGTAACCTTCAATTCATTGCAACCTAGTAATCTGGCCTTATGTCATAAGTAAAGTCCTAAATGAATTTGGTACCTATCAGTTTTTGAAGGTATGTTAAACAGGCATTCTTTGAAGATATCAACTGCAGTAATAGATCTTTGTACAAGATGATGGCTTTATGAGAAGAGAGAAGAGATTCTGAAGAACGAAAAGAGACTGCAAAGATAGGGAAGGACTTAATGATTCTCAAATATTTTAAGAATAGGAAATTTGTTGCAGCTTGTGGCAGAGACCTTCTATGATGCTATCAAATATTTACAAGCATATATATCATGAGAATGCCTTACCAAAGCACAATGAATGCAAATTTGTGTGTAAGACACTCAAAAACTTTAACATTTTTTATGCTCCAAAATCAAGACAAAGCATCAGAAAACTAAAGCTATTCAACAATAGGAATGACTTATTTAAATAGTTGAAAATTACTCTCTTCTCACAAAGTTTAGTATTTTCAAATTCTTTTTACAGAAATGTTGAAAAAATTCTACCCAAGCTTGTACAATTCTATACCAAAATCTGGCATTTGTCTGCAATACAGGAAGACGCGTGACATGCAGCGACAACTGGACGATGAGAAGTACAGAATGGAGGACGAAGCAGAGGCTGAGCGGAGGCGGAGGCTGGAAGATCTGGATGCTCGCAACGATCTTGACAAGCAACGATGGGAGACAGACGAGGTGATTTGTCTGGTGTAGATTTTTTTATGGCTTGGGGTTATTTATAACTTCTCTGAATTTATAGCTAATTAGGTCTTTTTCTCTGTTGGCTATAGCTTTCAGTTTGTCTCTGTCTTTCTCTCTGTCTGTCTGTCTGTCTGTCTCTCTCTCTCTCTTTCTCTCTCTCTCTCTCTCTCTCTCTCTCTCTCTCTCTCTCT
>JBDFRD010282255.1:0-10302 GCA_039654405.1 Bullina lineata
CCGCTGTCCGTCCAAGTTACCAGGGAAACTTTCTTCGCACTAATTCGTCATAATCTGCCGTGTGTCCGAGAACAAAGAAGCCCGGTCGATATTTCTTCAAATCAAATGGGGCTGTCAATCAGACAAAAACTCCAGCCCAACTGCTGTACAGATCTAGACAAATTGGGAACGTACAGGTTTAAAAAAAGGGAGGGGGGGATAGGGCTTGGAGTGGTCAAGGTGCTGTCCGTCAAATTATAGCTCCTCCCATCGTTTCTTTCCACCAATCCAGAACTGTAGGGGGGAAAAGAGGAATAGCGTTTGTGAGGGAGAGAATGTGTGCGAGAAAGGTTGACTGAAATAAAGAACTACTGATATAAAGAACTCTTTTTTTTTGCCCGGGCCTGTTCGTTATATCCGTGCTCTACTGTATGTATTTTAAAATTAGTAAACGATGTTCGTTTATCCATCTATTTTTATGAACCTGTTTGGGTTTGCCAAAATTGTTATTTTTTTTTACAAATTTGTTAAAATTTTGCTTTAAATTTGTGCTCAAATGCCACGGGGAGCTAACTTAATGTAGGGAATCGAACTTGTAAATTTGCTTTTTTTATTATTTATTTTTTTATTTTTAGATGCTGGGAAAAAAAAGGGTTGGTGTTTTAATTTTGTAAATAATTAAAACAAATTAAATTTTATATTTAAGATTGGAATACTTTAAATGCACAAGGGTTTTTTACAAAGATTAGTGTACACATCTTCTGTGTGGTGTACTTGGTAAGTGCAGGTGTAAGGGATATTTAGTAATCATTTGTGTTTGAACGTGTTTTTTTCCAGAGAACAAAAAAGCTTTTGTTATCTGGGGAACTGGATCACCCCGCAGGCAATTTATATACTCCCTTGATCTTGGACGCTTATTCTTGTGGGTGCTAAGAGAGTACGATGATGTTTCACCTATCATTTTATCTGGTAAATATGCATATATATAATAGTCATATAATATTTGTAGGTTTCAGATTTGAGCTAAAGAAGAAAAGAAGTAAACATGTTTAATGATATGGTTATTTATCCTCACAAAGAGCATTTTTTAGATTTTTTTTGCTTTCATGCTGAGCATGTTTTATGTTGTTTTGTGTGCACTACAACTGAATTGAATGGAAGATAGGATATATTATTATTGTCATTTCTCACTTATAATCCTTTAATTATCAATCATCGGAAAATATGGACTACAGAAGAATATAGAGGTGAAAAAGCTTATGGAACAAATGCATTTCTTTTAGCTGTGTAATTCTGAAAATAACGTTTTCCTGCCTATTATTTTTCTCTTTTGTTGATGAAGATACATCTATACATATAGGTCCCATATAAACCTTTTAAATCGTTTGATAGTTTATCTTGTTTGAACTTAATAGGTCTTACAGAGCAGTAAACTTTTTTTATGCTACCCCCTTATTGCATTCTTTGTTATTCATTTCAGTCGGGGAGGAGGATGAGATCTCCATCAAAGAGGCAGCAGATCTTGTGGTGGAGGCCATGGAATTCACTGGAGAAGTGGTTGTATCCTTGTTTTCTCAGTCATCACAGTGTGTATGATCTTGTTAATGAGTTTACAGTTTTATTCTTCATCATTTGGCTTCAACTTCAAGTCAAAGTATTTAAAGCGGGAATGAAAGATGTCTAAAATATGCCTGCTTAGCTTTCCAAACACAAGTTTCAAAAATGTTCTTTATTTTTTTAAAGTAGGCTTTAATAAGAATTTATGAAAAATAATTCAAATAATATCCCTGTATTGATTTGATCTACTGTGTAATGAATCATTATATTATTTATAGTCATGCTTTGCTCAAGTTCATTTATATACCGGGACATTTGTTTGGTTTTTTTTTTTACTTTGAGTTGTCAACTTGAATGGTATTAGAAGGCCTGGCTTGAAAGAAAAAAAAATGCAAATTGACTGTCTTAGTTTTCATCTATTTTTTTTAAGCAATGAAATATTTGGGTAGATCAATTACATGTATTCTGGAGGTAGAAGAAAATATTGCATTTTGTAATGTGGTTGTCGTAAAGGTAACTTTTGGCGAATTTGATTCTGTAATGGTCTTAGCCGTGGCTAGGTAGGAATTTTTTAACAGAATGGGAGTTGGAAAGGTTTGTGGTTTTAGGTAGTGTAGCATGGGTACAGCAATTTGTTTTCCTTAACAAAGCTTTCAGCAAGACACAAGCAAATCCGATGGTCAGTTCAAGAAGACTGCCAGCAATGCCAAGCTGAGAAAACTTTACCCTGAGTTTAAATTCACACCAATCAAGCAAGGTAAGTGAAAAGGTCGCTTCATTAAGGTACAAGTTGGTCCGTCTTACATTAAGTGATTAAGAGGGAATTTTCCATTTGTTTACTCTGTCATAATTTTTTGTCCCTTCAGGGGACAAGATATTTGCAGTATTGTATTTTGAAAGAATTAATGAGGTATTAATTAAATATTTTGCAGTCGCGCTGAAAAGAATTTGATAAAGTTTCTTTGCCAATTTTTCGGAATTTACTTCTATGGACCTCTGTTGCCTATCTTTAGATTTGTTAATGGAAATAAGACATTTAAATGAAAAACAAATTTAGCATTAACCTTTAGCATCCAAACTTCAGTCACTGTATATAATGGTACCATAGCCCCATACTCTTAATTAAAATCTTAATCACAAAGAATGCTACAACTCATTTTTTCTTCAGCCAGCTTCCTTTCACAGTGTACTTATATTTAGTATTCTTTGTTCAGTTTCATCACTAAAAAATATCAACTATGCAGGGCTTGGGCAGGATATCAGATTGAACATTAATTACATGTCTTTTCATGAAAATTACCATTTCCATTCTAGAGTTTTGGGCTTGAATGGAAATTAAATTCATTGATTTTTTTTTCTTCTCTTCTTTCCATCATCATCTACTTTAAAGACTTTTGTTCTTTCATTGTTCTGTTTTGTTTTTCGCAGCTATCAAAGAAACCTGTGACTGGTATGCTGCCAATGTTGACACTGTCCGCAAATGAGACGAGCACACCAATATAATTTAGTGGGTGAAAAAATGTTTTTGCAAGGGATTATACTACTTATTATTTTTACACATGTTATGTTGTTGCCTTGAGATTAACTTGTAGTGTATACACGTGAAATCCTAGACCTATACATGTACAGCAAGTCTGAACAGATTTTTTATTTTGGTTACCACCTTTTTTCATGGATAATGTGGGAAATAGCCCTGAATATACCTCATGAAGCTTGATGCCTGTCCTATTTACACCCTGCTTAAGAGAAAAAATGTGGGAAAAAGGAGATTGTGGGAGGACAACGAAATGAATCTGCTGCGTCCAAGGTTTTGATAGTTTGTTAGCTGGTAGTTAGCTATGAACATTTCCTATTGTCTTCCAAGCTCTGTGGAAAGTATTGTTTGGAATTCCCACTTGTTAGGACTATTCAATATTTCATAATTTGCACAGGCCTACTATACAATGTAAAAGAATTGACCAAAGATTTAAAACAAAAAATTGAACCTTTGTGAGATTCTCATTTTCAATTTTATAGCACACAGTATACACCAAATAGCTTTTAAGCTTTAAAAAATAATTTGTATTAGCAGTCTTCTTTAATATGGTGATTCCATTTTGCAAGTGCATTGCTGATGATCTTCAAGAAATGATTCTGGGCTTGATGCACAACATATTGTTTGACAGAAATTCTTGTATAATAATTTTTTTTAATCAAAATCTGAGCAGCGTGCCATGCCTTTTCCACACCTGTAACTTTTGAGTGACATTATTTACGGACAGTTAGTAATGTCAGATTGTTTCAAGGCCCAAAGGACAAAAGCAATGTGTTTGTTTGCCAACTTTGAGACAATTTTTGGGATATAAAGATACTTTTTAATGTGTGTGAGATAAATGCACTCAAAATAGTTGGTGTGGCGTCATCACTAAATATAAGCATAATCAAATCCCCAAGTGAAAGAAAAGCATAATTACTGAATTGATCATTTGGTTGCTAATAAATGTTTTTTTCGTTTTTGTCATACTTTTTTTGTAATTCCTTTCTGCTGGCAACATTTCTGCATTCACATTTTAGTAAAAGCACAACAGTTTAGTTTCAGAAATCAAAAAAATGAATATGAGGAGAGGGATCTCTATAAAAGTTTCAATTTGCCACCACTTTCTGAGTAAACTTATCGGGCAAAAACTGTTTAAATTCTTGTGAACATCTGTAGTTTTTGGATGATAATGTGAATGTTCATAGGTAAATAAGTCGTAATTTCTTTTTCTTCCTTTTTTTTTAAGTGGAAAGAATGTGTCACATTTGAGGAAAGTACAACATGTAAAAGTTTGTGGGTTGACTATGCGCAGTTTTAATTCTCGACATGCATTCTCTTTGCAATGCCTTATGTTCCTATCTTTAAGAAATGAAAAAGTATTCATTGTCATCTGTGTTTACAGTTGTCCTGTAGGCATGCAGGTGTTATAATCATATTTCAAGTACACAACATGTCATTTTGTCATAACAGTGGGATCAAATGCATTGGGTGTTTCACTTTTTGTACTGGGTGTGTATAATAAATTTGACAAAAGGTTGTTCATTTCTTTATCCTATGTGTATGTTGCTACCCTTTTTCAAGCATTGAAATAAAAGTACATGTAAAAAGATTTATGAGGCCTACAGAGCCAGAGCTTATCCTGGTTTCGATAGCGTAAAATAGAATGAATTATTGTTTAAGATTTCCCCGGGAAAATATAATTATTATAATGCCGGTGCCCAATGCACACCTGTGTGGGGAGACGAAAAATGGAGTAAAGTGTCTTTCCCAGGGAAACAACATGATAACCCTGAGTTGATACCCTTGATTGGCTTGAGTTAGGAGTCCAGTGCTCTAACCATTCATCCAGTTGAAGTAATATTGACTTTTTCCTTGTTACACTATGACATTCTTAGCTTTGGCTACATCAAACATGATGCACACACACATAAAAAAGCATTTTAATAACATTAACAACTTCAAGATCATAAATCCAGTTGATTCCATTCTCCTGATGGCTCTCAACTAATGAGGAACAATAGGAGATATACATGTGTACGACATGTATTATGCTTAAGATTTCAGCATTTTAACCCTTTCACTGCCAGCTGTCTGTCGTTGAATAGCAAAACAATAGTTGTTTGTTTTTAATGTAGTCAGAAGAACTTGATTTTAAAAAAAGTGTTTCAGACATTTTTTTTTTTGGTCATTTAATTTTGGTGTGGAAAAAAGTGGGTGTTATTTTTATTAATATCACGGTCCGGCAAAGGAACACTATTAATGCTAGCTAGTACATGTGCAAGTATTACTTTTCGTTGATCGGTGAATTTGGCAGTGAAAGGGTTAATGTGCTAATACGCTGAGGTGTAGTGGGGGTTCACGTAGGTGGCAATGCTTCCTGTGTTTTTCTTATTCTTAGCCAAACACATAATTTGGACATCGTTGCTGGTGGTTCCTATCTACGTGTAGAACATAGATCTCTATACAGTTGCTCCTTAAGTGGGCAGTTCACAGCAGCGATGACATGTTAATTTATACATGAATAGCAAATGTATTCCAAACCCTCTCAAATAACATACCTTGTTCATCCTTTTGACCAGCGGTCAAACTTGTAAGATCTCTGATATTTCAATGATAATTTCATGCACGTAATTACAACTTATTACAAGAGTTGACGAAATATTATTGAATAGTGAATGAATCTTCTCAGCACACTCACAGTTCTTTAATATCACAAACGTCACACATCCCAGCAAATTTCAACTCATAAGAGTTTGCCTGAGGGCCCATACTGCTGTATTGTACCGTACATGTATTCCTAATTTGGAAACTAATATCAACAGTTTTATTACTGTAATGTAGTCCACGAATATGAAAGTCTTATGATGAGCGTTACATAATTATCGGCTGACCCCCATGCTCATACGGCCCCATGAGCGTGCTCCCGCCCCGCCCGGGGCCAGTACCCATCGAATAAGACAGCCCTGAATAAGGCCTGTGGCTGTTGTCCACAACCACTGTACCGTTGAAAATCGGTACAAAAACATACGGATAATCCTTATCCACACGGTCATGGTCTTCCTTCTTCTTCAAGTGTCAGGCCAGGTGCAGGCATCGACGGTCATGGTCTTCCAGTCCACTCTATTATCAGCCAGCCGGATGAATCTTTTCCATTATGAAGTCAAAAATGGCACCTTCCTTGGGGGTAAAGCTGATGATTAGAGTTCTTGTGTTTTTTTTAGTGCTCATCAGCATCAACATTACTTAATAGAAATTTCCAATTTTTTGCACACCCTAATGAAATTGGATGATGTCCAAACCTAGAAATGTCCATGACAATCGAACCACTCGTACATAGACAGGGAGATTTATATTTGATCATCCCTCGAACCCTCCTGTGAGAACTGAAAGACTGGATATTAATCATCAAGTATCTCAAGATAATTTGTAATTTATATGTTTTGTTTATAGTACAAAATCCTTCAAGGCCTGTGAGACGCATAGAGACGGATCTTATCCCGATTTCGGGAGAGGAACAGATGTGATTTTAGAACATCTATTTGACAGGACGCTAGTCTGTCGTAGGTTTACTTTTCCCGCAGAATATACCAGTATTCGATCCCAGTGGCGTGGAGGAAAATTGGTGCTAGAAATCCTTGTCAGTGACGCGATACTGTCGCCGTCCGGATTCGAACACAGGAGTCTTGGAATGAGAATCCAAGGCTCTTATCATGCGGCCACCACAATTTGTTGCTTATGGTATTTTCTTATCCAGCCCCAAAACACAAACAAAACACAGGTAATGTCATTTGCATTATTGTACAATGTACGTTTAATGGTTGCTCCCCTATTATGTGGGACCATCTGTCGTTAGGGCGGCGGGAAAAGAGGGCGTGGGGTGGGCCGATCGCCACCTGGGGCGGCCCCACAAAGCAAGGTAGGACCGCAATATAGCCGTCCCGTTGGATGGTAGCTTTAATTGTTGATCCGGCAAATATTCTTCAGCGATCAGCCCATGGGTCGGGAGGTCAGCCATCCCACGGTAAAATAAATAAATGAATGAATATAACGTTTGCCGCCTTTGCACTGTCGTAAAAAGAGAGAGGGAGAGAGAGAGGGGGGGTTTACGGGAGGAGAAGAGAGAGATTGAAAAAAGGGGGACTTTGCACACTCTATGAAGAGAGAAGAATGGCGAATTGTCCGCAGTCCTGGCTGATGTACACGTGGACGGCGCTGAGTTGAAAATGCTAAGGAAGATTCTATGTTAAGTATGGTCAGTCAGCAAACTCGGCTAACCGAGGGAGTGACCTAAGGATAATGCCTATGACGCTTGACCCCAGCGGAACGTTAAATAATTCATCATCATCGTCTTCAATCCCGTAATCCAATTAACTTTTGAGGCACCACAGAAGATTTAGCAACCAACTCTCCACTTGTCCATGTTCTCTCCGGGAGTTGCTCAGTGTCAGGCTTGTCTGTTCTGAGATATATTGAACTTCTATCATCTCCTTTGTCTGCACCCCCCCCCCCTTTTTTTTTGTTTTGTTTGTTTCTTCCTTTCCTGTTCTGCCTTGTACAACCATCTTGGCAAGTCGTATAAACGAGTGGTGTGCCCATACCACTTCAGTTTGTGTTTCTTCACAATAGTGAGAAGGTCCTCACTCATTCTGTGCTTTACTGTTACGTTTACATTCACTTCATTTCACTTCACTTCACTTCTCTTGTCCCTTGACTTCTGTAGATGTCGTTGGGGCACCTGTGAAGACGTTACCAGCACTTCCCCCTATCTGTCTCTGCCTTCCACCTCCCCCCTGGGATTCTGCCAGGCTCAGCCCTGTCCATTCCTGGATGTTGTCTTCCCACCTCTTTCTCTGTGTATCACGTCTCCGGCCTCCTTTAACTGTACCTGGGAGGATTGTTTTTGCAAGGGCTTCTGAATGAGAAACGTGCCCGTACCATTTTAGTTTTCGTTTCTTCGCAAAAGTGAGAAGGTCATCGTGGGGTCCTACAACTTCTACGATCTTTCTGCGGACCTCTTCGTTTGTCACATGGTCCGTTTACATGCGTTTGGGAAAACTGTCCGCCATAGTAAGAATGTTCAAAGCAATCGAAAGACCTAACGCAACGGTGTCTCTGTCTTCAAAGAGCGCACGAGATATAAATGCCTCTCTTTCTTTGCCCATCTCTCTTATCCTCCCCTCTCTTTTTATGTATGTGTTGACGTTCATATATACAGCACTTATCTTTTTGACTCGTTGCCGACCGGTCCTGTGTGCCGATGAGCAGATGTGGGCTGAAAATAAAACGGTTTGCAGTTTCTCAAGACCTGAGACTGAGATAAACTCCAGTAACAGTGACTGGGATGTTGAAACAAAAGATCAAATGAATTGGGTGTCACTTTGTGACTTTGATATGGACCCATGAATTTTGGATTCAATTCAATTACTGATCATGCAAATCTACCGTAAAGCAAGCATTTTAAATTTAGTTTTATTTTGGTATTGGCCGGCAAATGTAAGCCTGAATTTGGAGTTCTAAAAAAATTATTTATATTATATTTCACAATACTGGTAAGAACCGATGTAGATGCAGTACTTGACAGCACTTGATTATTGAATGAATTACATTTTGTTCTGGATCCAAATGGAAATGACACAAAGTACAAGTAGAAACAACAGTAAATGACAAGCACGAATCTAACTTTGTGGTCAGGCACAGTAGTCATTGCTAAAGATGTTCGAAGTCTTCAAGATCCAGAATTAATGTACCCGTGTGTCAGACGCCGTAAAATGCGAATTATAAGTAAATTTCTTTCATGGCCTACAGGACAAGGTCATGAGAGCCGGAGCTTATCCCAGTTATAGTAACGGAAGAGTACGTTTTAAGATCTGGGCGGGGACATTACTCCCGAGCAGAAAACGCAGGCACCCGCTTCCTGATGGGTGGAGGAAATAATATTATGTGTGTCAAGTCGCCATTAGCGTTGTAACCGAACACCCTCATTACTGGGAGTCCAGCGCCCCGAGTATGCAACCACCGCGCTACACAGGTAGATATATGGCCATATTTATTATGTCATTGTTAAAACGTTTTTTCTCAGAGGAAGAGGGTTGTGTAGAGAGTCACATACAATGTTGTACTTTGTGAGTAAACGTATCAATACATTTTTAAATGGACGTAGCCATTTCGACGTGGGTTCTCTCTCCCCCCCCCCCTTTTTTTTTTGTGTGTGTCTCTTAGTAGTTCCTCGAGTGTCATTAACAATTCTATTTATTTTCCCTCCCGGTTGCCCACTTACCCACATTCACCCCCCCCCCCCCCACACACACACATCCAAAAAAAATCATCCCAAAATCTCTTCCAATTTTGTTTTCCTGTCTTGGGTTCGCGTCCGGGTCACGTGCGATTTAATTGGGACATTCCCAAAGACCCGGGGATTGAAATTGGTTCCTTGTTCATATTCGCCCCATGTTTACTACTACTACTGAAGCCCTTCGGCCTTATTGGTTGCTTGCTTTTTCTCTTCTGTGCGGTTTGCTTTGTCCTGATGGAATTTGTTATGGCTTACGCTGACGGTCTCTTTGTTTGTCTGTATGTGAGGTTTGTTCCACTCAGTCAGGGGCTTTGTTGAAGTTTTTTTAATGTTATTTGTTTTTTGCTTCTTTGTGTTGATGGTAATGGTGCTGATGTTGTTAATGTTACTGTTGTAGCTTTTGTCGTTGTCGTCGTCGTCGTTGCTGTGAGAAGGGTTCATTATATATCTGAACTTTACTTTAACTTTGTCGAAGTTGTTGGATCTGGTTGTTATGCCTTCGGAAGTACTTTGTCGGGGACAAATGTACTATCTTACTGGTAGGAGCGGTTGTTGAACGATGTTAGAGCGTTGGACTCCCCAATCTGAGGGTTCTGGATTCGATTCTGGGCGACTGTTTCTTTCATAAAGATAGGCTTCTACCATTTTCCTCTCCCCACCGAGGTGTGAATTGGGAACTGGCATATTCTGCTGGGGAAGTAAATCTTCGACAGACTTGAATCTTGTCTAGGAGATGATGTTAAAATCGTCTGTTCCGCTACCGAAACTGGTAAGCTCTGGCTCTGTGGGCCTCACGATCAAAGATTTTGCTATGAAGGAACTCTCGCGTGGTGAAGTGGTTCAGAGGCAAGGAACATGACAGTGAACCGAAAAGTACCGGTTTAAACAAAAAGTTAATGGGAGGGGGTTGGGGGGGGGGGGGGGGGGGGGGGGGGGGGGGGGGGGGGGGGGGGGGGGG
>JBDFRD010282364.1:0-10775 GCA_039654405.1 Bullina lineata
CCCCCCCCCCCCCCCCCCCCCCCCCCCCCCCCCCCCCCCCCCCCCCCCCCCCCCCCCCCCCCCCCCCCCCATTTCCGACACATTGAAGACAGAACTAACACATACTGAAGAATCTTTGTGATACCTTGACTCTGTCCATGCATAAAGCTTTGTGGGCATGAGAACTTCCATGTTGTAACATTCGCTTCTAGTATAATCAAAATGAAAATGCCACTCTGTCTACTTTTATTCATTTTGTTGTAATAATGATATTATTTTAGAAAATTAAACAAATTTGTTGATAATTCAACTGAGCATTGTTGTTGCATTAACACGGATGAGCCATAAGATATGCATAAGATGAAAATTCGTAAAATTCACATTAAACAATAGTGATAAAAACGTGGCAGTGCTTTTGGAAAGCTGAAAAGTAAGCATTTAAATTTAAAAGACATGAGCTTTCTCTTGGTTTTTCTCTTTCTGTGATTTTCTTGTCAACAATTTGATGAAAGTACTTTGTGAACCGTGTCATGCTACTGAATTTTGATATTGATCTATTGCTTTTTTCTCTGCTTTTCTGAGGTCCTTTATATCTCATTTTACTATCTTTTGTCTCTTTCCATTTTTAAAGTTTTGCACTCCTAATTCCTGCTCTTCTTTCATTTTCCTTTTTTGACTGGTCTTTACTTTTGAAACTCTTAATTATCCTTTTCATGTAGACATTTTTTCCTGTTCTTGTGACCTTTTTTACTGGCCCTTAAGAGATAGAAACAGCGTTGCTTCCAACTAGTGTAGACAATTTAAGGACTGTGGCATTTTTGCATAAAAATGTGATGCTGCTTCTTGCACAATTACTATGTGTCTGTTCTTAGTTTTTAAAGTGTATTTTCTTGATTTCAAAAACAAACAGGGTGTACACTGGTTTGGCATTTACAATGGATATCTAGATGATGGGGTTAGATTGCGAAAATGAAACTTGTTCAAACTGCCTTCATGCCATCTTACAGATTTTTTCAAAGGTCACAGCATTATATATATCTATTATGTGACTTTTTTTTCAATTTCTGCAAATGAAACTGATACATTTATACCATGTGTGGATTGTCAATTGGTGTCGTGTCAAAAGTATGTGAGTTTTTGAAGATCATTCATTATTTAGTAGAATGTTTCTTCATTTACATGCGCATTTAGTTCTCTTACATCCTTCCCGTCAACATTACACCTAAAACGAAGTGATAACAGAAATCATATGTTTTCAGTAAAAGTTCAGGGACAAAACCTGATGGATAGATTCGTAACCCGTAATAATGCATTTCTCTTAAGGCGGTCCATGAGAATGTTCTTCATTGCATAAGCTAGTCTTTAAAGTGTCTAGTCACAATTTATCTGCATGCTTTGTCGTCTTCACATCTTGTATATTATGCTGGATTTCAGTTTATTACCTTGTATTTTTCATAAGGTGTGGAAAACAGTACAGTGCCAACCAAAGCAACAGTTCATTTACTTTTAATTTTAAGTGCAGACTTCTGTTTTTATCTATTTGCTATATGATATTAACATTTAAAATATGGTACTTCGGGCAACCCCCAAAAATACTCCAGCGCTGTGTCCATGCAAAGCATTTTTAGAAGGCTGAATGTCAGGGTAAGCATGGTTTATAAAAAACGTTAACGGTGTGAATCTAGATTTACCCCATTATTTCTCTTTACTCCAATCATTAGTTGGTCTTTGTCTTTCACTCTTCATTATATTGTAAAACGATCACATCTTTTATTTCACTTAATGAAGAAAATGTGTAGTATACAAGATTCACAGCTTTATCTATCACTTGATTCTGTCTAGAGCTCTGAATCAAAATGTACCGTCAACTTGTCTTGCTTGCAAACAGATAAGGAGGGATTAAGTAAAAATGTGTGCATACATCGTGCATGTAATAACATAAAGAAAGCTGTTTGCATTGTTTGAGGGTAAAGTATTTCATACACGTTTTCCTTTTGTTTTCTTTGACTTGCCAATGCCTCAATTTTGAGAAAAATGTTTTTGATTTGATCTCTCAACATATACTTATTATTTTTATTTTTTATCAGAAGTTTGTGAAGGGATATCTTCATGTCAGCAAGTGCAATAAATGATCTATTAACAGTGTGTGTTTATTTTTTGCTTTGTTCAGTTGCTAGCACAAAAAAAAATTAAATTGGAAGGCTAGATTATTCCACTAGCAATCAGGGAACATCTCGAAAAGCTGTCCTTGCAACCAAATGAAGCTATCCCATAAAAATACACAAAAACAAACCAACGTTCGACATTACTGTCTTCAAAGTCATTCTCCAGCCTGCCAGTCGATCAGGTAAGTCCTCTTTTTGGACTCCGAGACCTTGTTTCTTTGATGTGGCTTGGGCTTCACCTTTGTTTCACCCTTTGAAGACAGTATGTCGAAAGCTGGTTTGTTTTTGTATATTTACAGGACAGCTTCATTTGGTTGTGTTTGCTACTTTGCATATTGAAATTAACCATTCTACAAGTACAAGTTAAACTTACTCATGGATGAAAATGTTATGTTTCTTAGACTTTCTCCCCATCCAACCTGGGGTTAACATTGTTTAAAAAAACTCATAAAACACACGAAAAGTTCAATGGTTTAATCTTCCTGGTTTGTGAAACAGAAGTACACAAAAATAGTGAAATCCAAGTGTCGGGAGAGTAAATGCAGGACAGCCACGACAAAATTACAAAATAAAAAAATGTAGCAAAACTAAAAAGCAATAAAGTAAAAGCTGTGTTTCAATAAACAAAACCGACATGAAGCAAATTGTGACATCTATGTGTGTTTCAAATGCAATCAGCTCATTCTGCTTTTGACAGGGCACATCCACTCTCACACAGATAGAAATTACTTATAGAATAGTTATTTAGCTGCCCCCTAAAGTTTAATTATGAGTGTATCAAATTAATTCATGACTTTGGCAATGTGGCATAAATGTATGAAAAAAAAAAGTCAAAATCAACTTTTGCAGTTGGCTATAAAATGCAACTGAAATTTTATACTTATATTGTGTACCTTAATTTGTGTACAAGAATAATATTTGTAAAATTTCAAGGGCATTATCAATATGAAGTTGCAGTCTTGTTTTTTTATTCTCCCAGCAAGCGATGGAATTCTACACTGCTGCCACTCCAAACTTGATATATCTGAGCTTTTACTTCTGTGAAGTAATAAGACATTGTAGATTTTATAATGTTTCATTGCTTTTTTCCTTTTATTGGGAACCAAGCATCCATTGTTAGAAACACAAGCGTGCCCCAATTTATCATCAAATCAAATCATGACTCTGAAACAGCTCATAAATAATGTTATAAATAATAGCATCACAGCCAATACTTATGAAAAACATAATAAAAAAAAATTAAATTCCGAATTTACAGGAATCCCTTATGTTAATTAATCCCAAAATGTTAATTACTTTATCCCATACTGTCTCAGAAATCATGCACATAAACAGAGTATTTTATCAACAAGCATGCAATAAAATCCTCCCACAAAACTGAACCTCTTGTCATACAATGAAATATGGTAAAACATCATGCACATAAAATAGCCATCCCAAAATCTGGCAAAATAGTTTCATTATTAAAATATTAATATGATGTTGTAAAACAGTATCTAGATTCTATAGTATTTGTGTAACAATGAGATTTTCTCATTGAGAATTGGACATCACAAAATCCATCACTCTTATTACAATAATCAATTTGTATTAAATTGTGAAAGAAAAGAATAAACAGCTTATTTCTAACTTGTGAAATTTCCCTCTCTTTATCAATCTGTACTTGAGTTATTTTCTTCCTCTGCATTCAAGTGTTGTTTTAAAAAAATCACAAGACTTTTCTTCGTTTGTGAATATTTTTGAAGAATGCTTCTGTGTTGTTAAAGCTTTTCAATAGACGACGAACTGACAAATCACCAAATGTTTGTTATTGACTGTTTTAAAGAATTTATCTGACAGAAAAATATGATAGAACACAGTTCAGCTTGTCTGAATTTCCCAAAGAGGTGAATTAAAAAGCCAGATAAAAAAAAATACATGTATATCTTGCCCAACAATAATAAAAGAAACCATTCTGCAAAACAGAAAAGATAAGAAGAGAAACCTACCACAAATAAATTGCAATCACATTGTACTGCGTTACAAAAACCATCAAAATTACATCAAAGAAATAATTATAAAAAGCTTCAATAGCATGTCAAATAAATCCATCTTCTTGTATATCTCCTTCCACACTGAACCAATTTCTCTTACATGCAAGGACTTGTTCACACACTTTTTCTTTTACAGACACTTTAACATAGTTTAGAGTGTGTATGAAAATAATGATGTCCATTTTCCACAATTAGGATTAGGATGGATTTCTATAGTCACTAGCAATAACCTCGGTAGACAAGATGCTATTATAATGCAAGCCTTTCTCAGTACCTTGTTCAGACGGATGAAATATAACATATTATTTAAAAACTGTATATGGCACATCACAGTTTTTGAGAAACATCATCAACTTACCCCATCACGAACACAATATAAGCCAAGCCTGTTTGTGATTTAATTTAAATATTAAATATATTGTTTGTCTGTTTATTTTTTACTATACTAGATATATCACTTAAAGGTGATAATAACTTTGAACCTTGGTGTATTTTGTAATGAAGCCCTTCTACGAGCAACAAAAACTTGTATAACCCAGCCCTTTCTGACATCAGCAGTTCTATTACAATGTTTGAGTATGAGAACAATATTCAACCATCAGAACAATTACTTTGTGTTCTTCCACATCATCTTTACTTTTCGTTTGTCTACCTTAAAATGCATAATGAAATGCTGCGAAATAGACACTTCAACTGTCACCAATGAAATAAAAAAAATACAAAAATAAAAATGCATCATAAAGATCACAGTATTTTCCCTCATAAATCCTTGATCACACACATCCTAAATAAATGAGTTAACATTGGATAAGTGACGATCTTAAATTAAAAAGGGGGGGGGGGGGTGACATTCATTCCATAAACATTGCTTGTTCTTGCACTATCATTACTATCAAAAACCAAATCATTGTTCTCTTTATTACATCTGGCTACCTCTTTAATGAGCAAATTCCAAGTTACCCCTAAATGGATCATAAAGAAAAAGTCTCGTGCCTCTTTTATTTTCTGAAAATGGCATTACGACAATACTGCTGCCAACACTGTGAGAAACAAAAACGAATATTCTGTGGTTAAAAAAAATCAACGTTCAACATTTTTCCCATGTAAACTTTTCACTGTCCTAATTATCAAATCATCATAAGCAAAGAAGGAAAGAAAAATAGTCTCAACTCACAGTAGAGAATGAATTGAACAGTAAAGGCATTTCAAGAAATTTAGAATTTTCCAGAGGGGTTCAGAGGAATGGAATTCTGCATAGCAGAACAATGAGATTCTTTAACATACTCAGACAATTTGGTGTCCATTAAGCAAATGAAGAAGGTTGAGAAAATGACAGTTAAAATGTGATCATTGTACAAATATATTTTATGACCATGAGGTGAGTCTATGACAAAGCTGGAGGGGATACTCAAGTCTTGGGAGACACTTCGTACAGATATATTATATCTGCAGGGTTTTAAGAGGCGGAAAAAAAAAAGAAATAAAGAACCAGCAAAAGGTGTACGGATGAGAACGGATCAACAACATAAAAAAAAAGCACAAAGATGAGATCTACCAGAACACAGGTGTCTTAACAACAATGCGGAAATATAAAAATTATAATCTTCTATAAGAATTCATTATCTTTTTATCGTTTTCAACAATGAAAAAAAAATGCTTCAATTTATCAATAACTCTCATCAGAGCCAGCCAAAAGGTGAAAAGCATGATGACCAATGCAATAAACATCCTAATATTCTGTTACACAACATATTGCAACCCAAGGAGACAACATCAAGAGCCAGGGAAAAAAAAGGACAGTCATGCTTTTCCAATCACATCTAAAACAAGTTATTGCAAAAAAAAAAAAAAAAAAGAAAAAGAAAAGAAAAGGTAAAAATATATTGCAAAGTCTGATATAAGTATTGTACAGAGAAGATGCAAATCAATTACAAAATATATCATTTGTGAAATTGTTGACATCAATAGGTGAAATGACAAAATACATCGGCTTCCATGTGCATTACAAATGAAATGAAAAAAACAACAATTTTCATTTTGTCATTGATTGTTCAGATAAGTCAGTGTACAAAGTAACATTTCATCAAAGGCCCACTTCAGTGACTGCTATATGGCAACAGACTGTTCATAAACAGAACCAGTAATCACACATAGAATCTAAAGCAAACAGCAATGTGCTAATGTTCTCTCTCTCTTTCAACCTCCTGTCTTAACTTCTCTTTTTCTCTCTCCCTATTTCACCCTCGTCTTAACTTCTTTTTCTCTCTCTCTCTCTCCCTCTCTCTCTTTCACCCTCCTGTCTTAACTTCTCTTTTTCTCTCTCTTCCTCTTTCACCCGTCTTATCTTCTTTCTCTCTCTCTCTCTCTCTCTTTCACCCTCATGTCTTAACTTCTCTTTCACCCTTCTGTCTCAATTGTCTTACACACAATCACACCGAACACCTGTTACCAGCCTCCTCAAACGCCTGGTCCCATCTTACCCCCATAAAACCCCTGCTGCACCTTCCGGGGCCGTGCCCTCCTCCGTCGAGGCCGTGACCTTGACCTGTAGTACTGGTTAAACAAAAACAGGGCCACCAGACCCGTGCCTAGGAAAGCCAGAACCGGGAAAACCGTGCTCTTGTCCTGCACCAACCCTGGGCCTCCCTCCACAGAGTTCTGTATATCTAGCGCTGCTGCTTCCTGCGCGGCCCCTGCTCTGAGAGCCATGTCTGGGTTGTTGTGACGCAGCATTGAGGCCTCTAGGTCTTCAGGGATAGACAGGAGCTTCTGGTGCTGGTACAAGTTTCTGAGTAAGAGATATAGAGCAGAGTTAGTACCCCCTGTTTTCATTTTACATCGATTAATTCTATATTTCAATGTTATTCTATATTCCTCTTTTTTTTCTTTTTTGACTAAAAACAATTCCTAAGAAAAATGGAAGTAAGTTGGTGCGTCAGTGGTATTAATGCGATAGTTTTCAAGGATTTATATTTAATATGCATTCATTTATTCTTTTATATTTAATATATTTTAATAAAATATTTTTGATAAACTTAAGAAATAGTTTATTTCTAAAATTGAGTAACTGATAAGCCGGCATTCCTTTTCTCATACAAATAAAGCAACACTGTTTTCCTTTGCATATTATACTATCTATACAACTAGCTGCCCCTAATACTTTTCAAATACTTTTCAAAAAGTATGTGTAAAAAAAGAATGGCACAAGAGCTCATACAGCACTTAGATCTGATGCCAGTACAATGGAAAATTTGTTGAAAATGTTTTGGTGATATTGAACTGAACAGAACTTACGAAGGAGCTGACTTATTGATAGGGTGAGGTGGTGCCCACACCAAGCTAGGACACTGAGGCAAAGGACGTGGATGGCTGGTTCCCAGGCTGCCTTCGATGACTTTAGAATAGCGGTGAAGGTGATTACCTGTTTATCAGAATAGAAATTTAGTCAAATTATTTATATGTGCCATTAAACTTTTTTTTTTTCTCCCCACCCAGGTGTGAATTGGGTACCGGCATATTCTGCTAGGGAAGTAAATCTATGACAGACTAGCCTCCTGTCTCTACTTCACGCTACTGAAACCAGGATAAGCCCAGGCTATATGGGCCTCATGGCCTTGAAGGAACTTTACTACTTTGAAAATATGTTTATTCTAATGAAAAAAGAACAAATTCTCATTACCTTATATTCTTACCAATTTTAAATACAAATAGGAACACACAGAGATAAATATAAACGAAGGATGAGAATAGAACCTAGTTAGATACCTATAATTATATTGTATTGCTTTTTAAAAATTGTCAATCAGTGAGTATGAAGGCATAGACTATCAAAATACATTATTACGATATTACATTAAAAAAAGAACGCAAACTTCTAATTTTCTTCCTTAAAACATCTGTTCGACCAATGGAACAACCCATTGAATTCTGCATTCAATGAAAAAAAGGAGGTGTTTACACTACGGCACTATGAAGCAATTACGACAGACTAGCGTCCTGTCTACGACACGAAGTAAAAATCACCTGTTCCGCTTCATGCTACCGAAACCGGAATAAGCTGCGGCTCTATGGGCCTTATTGGCCTTGAAGGAACTTTACTTTTACTTACTACTATGAAGCAATAAAAGGACTATAAAGTAAAAATGTGACTTTCAAAGTTGGTCCCTGTATCATACCTTCCATGCGCATAGGCATTTCTGAGACTGGAGGCAGGGTGACTTTCTTCAGCTTTGAAAAGACTGGGGTGAGAGCATCATGGGCAGTGTACTCCAGCAAAGCACTCAGCAGCCAGAAGCAATCTGAGAAGGCACATAATCCATGAATATTTATAATTTTCATCATCATCATCATTGCCCCTCACCCTTATCAGGATATAGGCCACACACAAAGGATTTCCACTTCATTCTGTCCCGGGATAACTTTGCCAGTACTGACCATGTTTGTCCTGTTCGTTCCTTGTCTCTCTCAATGATGACATGCATTCATTCATTAAATGGGGGCGTAGTGGCCGAATGGTTAGAGTGTTGGACTCATAATCTAAGGGTTCAGGGTTCGAATCCATAAGTTGACGGTGTTGTGTCCTTAGGAAAGACACTTAACACCATTTTTCCTCTCCCAACCCAGGTGCGAATTGGGTACTGGCATATTCTGCTTGGGAAGTAAACCTACAACAGACTAGTGTCCTGTCAAGGAGATGAGGTAAAAAGCATCTATTCCACTTCACGCTACTGAAAGCAGGATAAGCTCCAGCTCCATGGGCCTCATTGGACTTGAAGGAACTTGAATTTACCTACTTTATTCATTCATTAAGTCATTTCAAAGTCTTCAGCTGTACGAACACTTCCTTGAAATTATCATCTACATTTTTAATGACAAAGTCAATGTCAGAAGTATCATCTCCATTTTTTCCTTGACATAGACACTACAGTCCTTCAAGATCTTATTCTTAAGGAGTACTTTTCCTCTTTGTTGAAGATACAAACTTCAGCAAAAACAAGATGAATGAAACATATCTTACAAGGTCCTGGATCTATTTCTATCCGGATCACAGCCATCTAATGGCTTAATGGCTTTTTTGTTTCTTTTGTTATTCGGGTATCGCATGTACACTGTTTCAACTGCAGCTGTTCAAAATCTCATTATCATTAAGGTTTTCTCATACCCTACAATGCCAGTTCAATTAATTAAGCCTCAACTTCCTCACAGAAAGAAATGCAAACATGTTCTTAATGCTCCCTCCCAAAGCATTGCATGCTAATATCAGACATGCCAACCCCATCTGAGGGTTGGAGTAATCACGAGCTGAACTTGCAGTAAAATGAGGTCCCAAAAGAGTAATTTTACTGCGTACAAGGATAACCCCAGAGAACGAAAAAAGCGACAATGAGATTTAAAAGTATACATCCTTGCTGTAATTTGGCCGTAATTTCTTACGGCAAACCTGTAAAGTTGGCATGTCTGTAATATGTCTCTAATTCATTCCACTTTATCAAGTGTGCCTTCCAACCTTTTTGCATGTGGCTGGTATCCAAACAGTTGGAGTCTCCATAGAGTGCGACTCTGCCTGCTCCTGGCCCAGTGTTCATCTGATGCAGGCCTAAAATGGGCACATCTGACACTGTCCAAGTGTTGGCCTTCATCACTTCAAAGCCTGGGGGAAAAAAAAAGATGGTACATAACAATAACATTAACAACAATTATTGATTATAACTAGAATATAACACTATACTATATTGATCCTCAACACTTTTTTCCTCAAAAACTTCAAACACTACATTGAAGTAATGTAATACTGGTTGAACAGAAAAATACATTCTATAAAAAAACAAAAACATTCAGGTCAGAGAAGTTTGTTGCGTTTAGATATAATGCTCCCATTTTAAAGGAAAAAGTTGGAAAACCATTTAATTTCTTACGCCCCCAAAAATTTGAAAAAATGTTTATGGCAAATTCTTAGAGATAAAAAAAAAAATTATATAAGAAAATGAAGTTAGAGAGTTTACCTTGGTTCTTTAATGACTCTGTATGCACTAGACCTTCTGCCGGGAACTTGGCAAGACTAGTCCCCGATGCATAGTACACTAAAAATATGATGAAGAAAAGTATATATAATATAAACAAGTACATTTTCACTTTAAAAAACTGAGTGGGTTTGAATCCACCATTCACATGCTAGCCAGTCAAATGCTTCAAAAAATGTTTTCATTTTAGATGGGTGGGGGTTTTGCAATTTGTCGTTGGAATATCTTTCAAGCAATAAAATACCAGAAGAATACTGAAAGAATTAGCTTTCTTTTAATATATAATATATTATAATATGTTTTAGCCAAGGATAATTTTGAGGAGTACAAAAATTTTTTTTTAAAGTGGTCAACAAAATGCATATACTTGAGGTTGACTAGGTCAAAACACTGCATAGACAATGGGTTAATAAAGTTGAACCACATCACCAATATGCAGTTTGTAACAAAGGTGAGTAGCATAACCATGTATGCAATCTCTGAACAAATGATAAATAGATAAAAAAATATTACTTACTGTCATGGTCACCTATTTTAAAATCTCCTTCAAAAACTGTGTCACTGAAACAGCCAAATAT
>JBDFRD010282475.1:0-10772 GCA_039654405.1 Bullina lineata
GGTGCAAAGGGGAAAGTTGGGCATAAAGGAGGGATTGGCTTGTGTAGAATTAACACTGCGCGCGAGAGTGAGAATAGTGTGTAGTGTGTAACTAGTGACCTAGATCTTTTTTCATCCAACGAACTAATAAAAATGTCCGAGCTAGTTCGTTGAGTCCGAGGTGTACTGTATTGTTTTAAAATTTGATTTGCAAGAAATGACGCTGTGTATAAATTTACTTGCTCAGAGCAAAATCATCCTTTGACTTTGAGCAAATCTAGGATATTTTGTTTCTGTTATGTTTCAGTGCGCTCTCTCATGCACCCTTGGAAAGACTGACTTTTGTTCCCTTTGAAGGGTTTTAACTTTTCTCATCTTAATTTTTAACTGGACTTCCAATTGTTCAATGATTTTGTCTTTCTCGTCAGTAAAGGGGGTTTAGACTACCTAATGATAGTTATAAATATCCTTTATTGTTCTGAAACTTTGATTTTCACTTTTTTTCACTGTTTCACCAATACTTTTTTTAATTTGTGTCGAAAATTTTGGCCAGATCGTAGATACCGAGGCAGGCCAAGGTCGAATTGCCTGTTTGCGTTACACATCCGGTATAAACGGTGCACCCGGTGATTGCATACACGCATTGGAATTTGAGTCCGAATAGCCACGGGAGGCTAATCAGACTCGAGTCTGAATAGCCACAGCCAATCTAAAAGTGTAGAATATTGGCTAGATCTATTAGGTCTTTTTCATGTATGACTTGTATGTAATGGCAATGGTGAGCAATAATAACAAACATAGTGTCTATGTCTATAGACACCTAGTATGCTTACCCATTTTCTGGTTTGTAGATACAGTTAATTGACATAGATCTAGTTCTACTATTAATTTTATTCATTACTTCTTCTTAGTTTTTAAACAGATTCTAATTTGCTCCTTTTGCAGGTGAAGAAGCAAAACTATGGCTGGTTTAAATTATAATGTATTGCTGAAGAATAAAATTCAGAGTGCAATTATTGATTATGTGCTGACTGAAAATGTGATTCACATTTTTCATCAGTATGACATCAACGTTCTCACGGATATTGACATTGTGAGTTTAGATTGTTTCTTTATCTTTTTTGTTTAATGTCTCTGTAAAATCAAGTGATCACTATTTTTTTTTGAAGTTTATAAGTTTATGAAAAATTACTACAGCTAGATCCATAGCTAGATATATCTACTTGCATACAAATGTGTTGCTGTGCTGTAAATAGACTGACTGTATTATTGGTGGGTTAACCCAATTTTTTCCCTCATTAGCACATTTTGTCTGAAGTCTCACTCTCATTGAATATATCATTTTATTTTCATTTTCGCTTATAATTTGACTTTGGCTGGGGCTAACCAGAGAATACACTGCAATCAAAGATCTGTGAAGTTTAATTAATATTGTATCCATTTGTATCGATTTTGTAACATTGAAAAGCTGTTTGACGAAAGTGCAGATATACAATCCTTTAATGGAAGCTCGAGATTAAATCTGAAAAAGCAAAGTCAGGCCCTACTGATCAATGTGGTGTACACTTCTTGCTTGTTCTTTCTTGTTCATGATGTAGAGATGAAAGCATTCAGACACAACCTGCTTTTCCCAGGGTTAGGTTTTCTTCTTTCATGTTTTTGACAAGTTTTCATTTACTTATTTACATAAACATGACTTAGAGGCAGTAATCATAATTGATTTTTATACTTCGTCAATGGGCCTTTTGTTTAATGTCTCGACATTTTATGTTTTCTTGGCACAGCAATATATCCAAGCTGAGGCTAACAATAAAGGAAGGAAACAGGGAACCATTGCACTGCTGGACAGATTAGCACTTTACCAAAATTGGTTTGAGTGCCTGACTAATGTTTTGAAGGATCCTGAGGTTAAACTTCAATTTGTTGCTGTTGCTATTGAAGGTTTGAAAGGTAAGAGGTGGCAAATTATTTAGACTGCTCCTCAGCCTCCACTTGTAATAATGTGCGGTGTCAAGCTTTTTTAATTCAGAATGAATGAGGTTCGGAAGATTGTCACATTTTTGTGGCATGGCCTATAATAGTCTGTGGTTTTTCCTTACACGATTCACTTGTCCTTAACACTCTGCGGACCACTGACGAATATACTTGCAAACGTTGACTAATGCTTTCGGACCACTGATGAGTATTCTCGGGTTTGGGGTTACCAAGATCTAAACTGCTCCAGCTTTTCTCTAACTTATCCCTCTTTAAAATTTTGGAAGTGATTAGCACTGAGAAAGCCATGTACATGGCTCATCGCACTAAGATCAGGCCTTTAGTTCTAAGGTAATGAGTGGTCAGATTTTATTGAACTCATATTCTTTGTAACTATCACATGGAGTAGAATTGTCTGAGGTCAGTGGTAATTGACTGACAAAAGTTCCTATATTTGTGCATGTCTTAACAAAAGCACTTGGAGAAAAAAAGTTTAGTTGCAAGATCTGTGTGAAAGATCAGTAGTCATGGAAGAATCAGTCACTGGAACATGGAATAACATATCTAGTGTCTAGAAAAGATTAAGCTTAATGTTTATCCAATAAATTTGAAAGCAAAGACAATGACTGTCTCACACCCTAGTGTCATTGTCGATTTTTGGTCAGTTATATAGACATCTGGAAGTTTGCAATTCATTTTGCCGAGTTTAAACTCGCTGATTTACTGCTTTATCGGGTCAATGTATTTTACTGCTTTATTTGGACATTTTATAATTTGGATTAATAATATTAAAAAGGTAAAGTTCCTTCAAGGCCTATGAGGCCCATACAGTAAGAGGAGCTTATCCTGGTTGCAGCTGTGTGAAGCGGAACATATGATTTTAGGTAATGAGGTGCCTTGAAAATAGTAAGCAGTCACATTTGAAACAGTCAGAAGGTAATATGTGATGAGGATTTCCTCTGAGTTGGTAGCGGGACAACGAAGAAAAAGAAAAAGAAGGAACCTCCAAGACAGCATGCTAGCCTGTTGTAGATTGATTCCCTCAAAAGAATATGATGAGACCTAATTTGCACCTGGGTGGGGAGAGGAGAAAAGGTGTAAAGTGTCTTTCCTAAGGTCACTGCATGGTCGCATTGAGATGAACCCAGGACCCTTGAGTTAGGAGTCCCACCTCTAACAATTCAGCTATGGCACTATCTTCCGTAATAGTCAGCCTTGAATTTAAACAATATAATTGTCAAGCTTATTTAGACAATGTTATTGTTAACCTCATCAAAACACTATGTTGTAATCGGCAGCTGACCTGGACCATGACCTGGACCATGATCCGAGGTTCTCAAGACAACCCCCAAGAGTGAGTAAGAAAATAAATGTCTATTTCATATTCTCTTATGGACATTACATAAGTTATGCATTCCGTTTATACATCTAGTGCTCCTAAAATGTTTATTTGGAACATTATTTGGGGCATGGGATTAGGAGCCCCATTCCAAAAAAAGGGCTTATTGCTACAAAAACCTCAACAACAGAAAAGGAATCAATTATCCGCTTTACTCGAGGAGATAACTCTTGCAGAGGACTAGTGACACAAGCTGATGAAAGCTGAGGGGAAACAGTTGGAAAGACCTGGGGTGAAATAAAGAAGGCAGTTCAAAATAGAGTGCAATAGAGAGCTGTTTTTGAGGCTCTAAGCTCCACTAGGAGCGAAAAAGCATAACTGAACTGTTGATAGACAGAGATACTCAGAGTCATTATCAGGAAGTTGATGGTCTCTGTGTACAGAATTCAAAGGAATATAATTTTCTTCTCACCTAACAGGGCACAGTATCTTGACAAAAATGATCTCTTAGAACATAGATCGTAGAAATAATATTATTATAGATGTATATCTATGGAAGTAAGTCCTCATATTTAAGATGGAACTTTAGATGCTTATCATTCAGTTGTGACACAGCTTTAAAAAGTCTTGTCTGAGAGGAAATTCTAAGCACTGCTCCCATCACCTGGAGTCCTCTCTGATTGTGCTCCGCCTTTCTTTTATGTTACAAAAATAAGAAATCTCACATTATTCACTTTTGTACAAATGTGTCCGACAATCCCGTGTTCCAAAGTGTGTGGAAAGATTCTTTTACAAGTCTCTCTACGTGATTCAGAGATAATTATTCACAACAATTTCCCCTTCCTCAAACACATGCTCCCACATGCCACAAGACGCAAATCTTATAACAATTGTTGGTGACTGGTAACAAATTGCTTGTAATTAGGAAATTAAGGAGTTTTGTTTTGCCTTTGAGGTTTTTAAAAAGTGATTTTAGCCTTTTCAGTTTTACAGAACAGATGAACGAAAAAGATTAAAAAATTTGACAAGATCAACAAGTTTAGTTAACTCTTTCAGACAAAAAAAAAAAAAAATGAAATGAGAGCACTGGAACAGAATCTTTTTCAGAAAAAATAATCTCCATGATATTGATGGTACAAATTATTGCCATTATTCACCTTTCAGGTTCCTCGTGCCACTCCAGATATTTTAGCCCAAAGTAAACCTGTGGCTGCAATCAATCCTACATCTCTAGTTGATACCAAAGCAATTAGTGATTTCAGACTGTCCCCAAATAGTAAGTCCATTTGTTTTAAATTAGTGTTTTCTTTACGCTAGTTCTGAGAGAATAAAGGTTAATTATAATGTCTTAGTGAAATCTTTAATGAAAGTAATATTTAGCCAAATCAAGGAAAGCAGAAAGATGCTTTAAGTGAGTAATACATTTCTGAAAAGACCTATGTGATCCAAAAAAATTAGAATTTACCTTGATTTAATTTCATAGTCCTGAGGAAGAGATGATTGCTAGATCACCTTGTAGACAGGACATAATAAATGTATTGTAAGTTTCTTCAGTTGAATATATACTCATGAGAACCCATTTTGCACCAGGGTGGGGAAACGCAAAAATATGTAAAATGCCTACAAGAGCAGGGCCGACATGGTTGGCCATGGTCCAAATTTACTACATTTTGTTTGCAGATCTGTCAGTATGACACAAAGTGGTATAAAGTTTAGTACACTCGTGTAGATTTTTAGGATGATTAAACAGAACACTTTTACTCAAATAACATATAGTTTGCTGGTTGTGTGTTAATACAATTGAATCAGCAAGGTGCATTTTTATATTAGTTTTAGGCCTATTTAGGTTTTAAGGAAATGAAAAAGGGATTTCTTTTGTTTGTCTACTTAACCAAGTGCCCGCTAAAGGTTAAAGTCTAGGATCATTAGAATGACCTAGAAGAAAAAGAAAGATGTCTTGTTTTCTTTTTAATGCTTTCTTAAAAGCAGATCACAGGTATAGAAAATACAAGCTATCAATTGACTCTAAGAGAGCAAGGAAAACCACTTTGAAAAAGCTGCATTTGTAGTTGATTACTTTAATTATGAATGAAACACTGAAGTGGACCCAACCGAAAAATGCTTGGGATTTAAAAGCTTGTGCACTGATGTCTTTTTTCGTCTTTTACAGACGGTTGAAGCAGCTATAGTGTTGCTTTACCTGGGTAGCCGCTTAGAAACAATGCTTTGTCCAGAAACCTTGTTCCACTCTCGGTCATTCTAGTTTTATTCCAAGGGAAAGACATGGTCGATACGTTTGGAACTAGTCCGACCTACAGTCTGATAGAGAGTGAGATGTTAATAGGTAGAATTTTTGAAAATTTATAAATTTTGTTCAGACAGTAGCATGTGCCTACTCTTGTACGATTTTAGACTGTAAAGGGATCATTAACATTGTGTATAATAAAATAATAATACTAAAAGCAGCAAAAATAATCATAATAATACCAAATTCCCTGTACATTAAAAATATCTAGATCTACATAAAATGCTTTGGGGGTCATTTACAGAGTAAAGTATAATGTTGGCATAGCAATATTTGAAAAGCTTCTAATAAAAACTTGGAAAAGGTATTAAAGAAATCAGTGGAACCTGCCCAAGTCTGAGATGCAAGGGAAGGGATAACAGTTTCTGTCCTACGCAGGTTTCCGTCTCAGTCTGAGACAAGGTCTTTGTAAGGAGACTTGTATAGTATGAGGGGACAGGGTGGGTGGGGGCTGCCATAGTCATCTAAAATGCTAGGATTTAGCGGACATTTCTCATTTCTTTGGATAATTTCTAGATTGATGCAAATGAACCAGTATTTTCAAAGTAGCATGACTGTAGTCCGATGCAAATGGCATTTGAAGAAAAGGCATAAATAGCCTGAAGTAAATGCTGATTGGTTCTGGACCATGGACTTGTTTTACTGTTGGTAAAAATGAAAGACTCATTTTTGCGGGCCACGATGCTCTGGTTTTACATTACACAGAATCTATACTTGTGATTAGTCCATCTAAAGTTGCGTGCTTTGGTACCAAGCCACCCGCAGCGCAATTACTTAATTTTATAACTCCGGTGGTCTAGTAGCGAGGGGCACAAAGCATTTCTCTCACGATTGTCTTCCGTGGTCGGTAAATAAAAGACTGATCATCGTTCGGCACGTGTTTCATAGGAGCCTGGGGCTAGTCAGGTACATTGTAATTTGCTCAGTAGAAGAGTATTTTGCTTTTCGTTTCCGCGTTGCACAAGTTTCCGTATTATACAGGTCAAATGTATAGGAATTAATCACAGGGAGGGGGAGGAATAAGATTCCTTCTTGGTAGGTTTTTGTTTTAGACAGGTTTCCGTCAAGGCAGGTTCGACTGTATGCTTTCTCATAAAAGTCTAGCTTTAAACTTTAAATAACATTTTAAATAATTAAAAAATGTTAATTACAAGACATCTCTCATAAGTTCTGCTTCAGAGTCATCTATTCCTTGGGTACTAGGAATATCACATTTTCTTGGCCCTTACAATTCATGCTAATATTCATACCTTCATTTCCACCATCCTTTATACATGTTTTTTTACTATATCTTTCTATTTCATTGTCTCCACTGTTGGAAATTACAGGTGGTGGTAGAAACAGGGAAACTGATGTAGAGACAGATGCTGTGGCTGTATTGAAACCAGTGGTGCCCAAGGACATGACTTTCAAGAATAATGCGTCAAAAGAACAGGTAAATTTTATTGACCATATCCACCACCTTTCTAGTGTCTCTTTACCTGGTTAGTATCATGACTTATTGATGTGTGTTTGACCTTTTCAGGCCTCATGACTCTAACCCACAGTGAAGACTTTTTTTTATAATTGGATGCTGCTTTCTGTGTTCTAGGCTGAATTTTGTCGAGTCAATGGATGTGTCACACCCAGGATGAAGCCCAAATCTGTGTCATGCTTCTTGGATTGTGGTTTTTAAGGACGTGACTTACTTGACTTAATCCTCTTCATTCCCGTAGGAGCATAGGGCTGCGTGATTTTAAAGGGGCCAAAAGTAGAATCCAAAATACCCTGACAAATGTGCATTTACTGCCCTAGCACCTTATGCAATCTTGATGTTTCCCTTGCTTTTTTTCTCTCCCGATGGTTTTCTTTTATTTTTTTCATTAATTTTATTTTATTTCAGTTTGTTTTGTTATTGCTGAAAACTTATATTTAATGAATGTTTAACACTTTCATTTGTGGTATGTTTATATATCTTATATATCTTTAAGTCGTGTTTAAATATCTGCTTCTGTATTTCTCATGTGCCACACATTAGCAGCTAATCCTCCTGTTTGTTGTATTTTCAAAAGCCGGATTCCTGTCAAAAGGATGGAAATCTTTCTCAAGTTCAACAGGTAAATATGATAAGATTGTAAGTGATATTGTTTCCTTTCCCACAAAAAAATTTAATGAATCAGTTTCAATGAATTTTAACTATTCTTTTCCACTCTCTTGAATTATCTGAACACTGAATTAGTTTTGTCTTCAATTTTCATGAGCTTAGTAATTTAAAAAAAGTTTTATTCAAAAACAGACGTATTCAGACAACTTAAGCATGAGCACTGAGCATCAAAATTTGAAAAATCTCACTGAAAAACTCTTGTGTTTTTCGTCACTATATAATACGTGCATTATTATAATATGATTTTTTAACCCATACACCGAAAGGTAGAGTTGGGGACAGATAAAGTAAGTAAGTAAGATTTTTAAAAAAGGGGGTATAAATCTGCATCCACCTCTTTTCCTTTTCCTTCATCTTCTCTTCTTTTCTTTTTTTCCCTGTTTTCTCCTTTCAGTCTTTCTTCTCCATGTTTTGTGTTTTTGTAGAAATGCTGAGTAATTGTTCCATATTGTGTTGTTTTTCTTTATGGTAGCTCTTCTGTGAATTCTTCTTTTTTCTTTTTCTTTCAATAAGCTAATAAGCTTATTTTTAGGTCAGGTTTTTTTTTTGTAAATACAGTTATCAATCAACTGGCAACATTTCCAGGATCCAGAACCTACAGCTTCAGCTAATGTTGATTGTACCAGAGCTGTCTTGGATGATGAAGTGGTTGAGGATCATTACAAAAGTAATGACAGTTTACCTGATAAAGATAGGTAAGGTTCACATAATGAAACAAATTGTTTACTGGATCCAGTTATTGTTTTTTTTTTCCGCACCATAGACTCAAACCAGGCATTGCAACACAAAACATTTTCCTATTTTAAATTGTGCTTGGAAAAGTGAGAAAGTAAAAAGAAAGCGGTAAAATTCCTTCAAAGCCTAAAGGCCCACAGCTTATCCTGTCTCAGTAGCGTTAAATGGAACAGATGAATTTTTTTACGTCGTCTCCCAGACAGCAAGCTAGACTATTGTAGGTCTACTTCCCCAGCAGAAGGTGCCAGTTCCCAATTCGCTCCTGAGTGGGGATAGGGACAGTTGTTCAAAGTATCTTTCCCAAGAACACAACACGGTCACCCTAAGTTTAGCCCAGACTTCATAGTAGGAGTGGATTGCTCCAACCATTCAGCCACTGTGCCACGTACAAAAGAAAAAAAAAGGAAGAGATTATAAAAAAAAACCCTAAATGAAATACAAATAATCTACAGCCATCAATGATGATCAGAAGCATCTCTCTTTTTCAGAGTTCATACTACATTTTATTGTACGTTCTTCTTGCCTTTCAGTTCCTGTGGACAACGTGTTCTATCTGAGTGTGCACCTCCTCTGCCAACACCTTCTGACAGTCGCATTCCTACAGCGGCAACTGCTGACAGTCACATTCCGACAGCGGCAACTGCTGACAGTCGCATTCCTACAGTGGCAACTGCTGACAGTGGCATTCCTACAGCGGCAACTGCTGACAATCGCATTCCGACAGCGGCAACTGCTGACAATCGCATTCCTACAGCGGCAACTGCTGACAGTCGCATTCCGACAGCGGCAACTGCTGACAATCGCATTCCTACAGCGGCAACTGCCGACAGTCGCATTCCTATAGCGGCACCTGTCCCCAGAGTATGTTTAACCTTTTTATATCAATTAACTACTACCGGGAAATAGCATGTAAGTTCATGGGCTTTCTGAGTGTAAAAAATGTTCTACCTCGATCTGAACTTGTTCTGGTAAAAATATTGAAATGAAAGAATCTGTTATAGTGAACACAACGGAGAGAAGCAGTGCATTATAATACAAAATGTGCAAACCCAGTGGAGATCATAATGTAACACAAAACCTGATTCTGTTTACACTGTCAGTGCCATGCAAAATAACTGTAGTATGAAGAGAAGGCAGTGTACCTATGAAGGTCAGAAAGTGGATAAAGGCTGCAGGGAAGCTGAAGTGGTAATACCAAAGAATACAAAAACAAACCAATGCTCGACAGGTTATTTGCAACAACAGGTAAAGAAAGAACGTCAGTAAATCATTTCAGAATATGTGTTATGCAGACATTTTTAAGAAAACTGAGGATGGAGTAAAACTGACTAAAAGTGAGCAAAGCTTAACAAGTGATCATCCACGCTTCTCAGTGGAAGATTTACTGTGCCTGTCAGCTAGACAGAACCTACCAACAAAAGTCTTTTCCTCAATGTCTGTATAGCAAGCCTTCTCTTACACTTGCTTAGCAAATGTCCATTGTGCTCTTGTCGTATGAGCTTTCCTGAAAACACACATGCAGATTTCCTCCACATACATCTCTCTGTTTTTAGTGCTTTGAAGCTTTAGATCAGAAATTATTGTGTGATCTACTTAGGTTTTCTTTATTTTCATTATAGACTCACTTTGTGTACCTTGATGAAGGTTTGAAGGCTATCCTGTGTTTTATCAGACATCTTAATTCAACAAAGATTTACTATCCTCATTTATCTAATGGCTACTTCTTTTGTCTCAGCTATCTTTGCTGTTTCTTGGCTTCACATCCGTTTATTGTTGTTTGGCTAATGTTTCATGCTAGCCTCTTGGCCTGTCTTTCACTGGCTTGTGGCATGCGGATGCTAATGTTTTCTTAAAATCTACTTGTTTTAGCTTGATTCCAAGAAGGCTGCAGGGGAAGGACTGAGGGAATCTCGTCCGAGACCAGTTTGTGCCCCTGAGACTGAAAGGGACTACTACAAAGAGGAAGTTACAACAGCTCTAGGGAGTTTACCTGGGTGGCATTCAGGCTTCAGGGAGAGAGATGTAAGTAAACAATAATAGTTCAGACATTTACTTTAGGGGCTGTTCAAATATAATCTTACACCTTTTTGGGGACTTTTTTTTACCCCCCCTCCCCCCTTCTTACACTTTTCTTACATTTGCACCCCACCCCCCCTTGTAATATTACATTTTTCAATCTTCGATTATTATTTTAAAGATACAATATGTGTACTGTACATGTCTTTTTTCACCAGCTTGTAAAAACATCATTTCAGTTGAATAAAATTTGATTAAAACAATATGAACTATCATTTATT
>JBDFRD010282586.1:0-10772 GCA_039654405.1 Bullina lineata
CCTGTGTAGTCTTCCCAGCCTCACAGGGTCCTAACATTCTACGAACCAATCCGGAGATACATGTATTTAATCTAAGATGGAGGCATCTGCTCAGCGGTGTCCTTGCGGCTTTGACCGTTGGGCATCATACGATCGTTGTCGGAAATTCCATCTTCTCCCAAGACTTGAGTGTTCTATTTTTCCCTTATATGTGTTTTTGTAACAAACTTTATTTTTACAGAATAGGGGTGTTAACCCTTTGTCCAACCCCCAACCTGGAGGGAGGCTCAGTATCGGGAGCCACCACCTATTTGTTCTTTAGTCGCCTCATACGATCACGCTGACATTCTTTGAGACACCGCTTCACACAGGGTGGAAAGGGAGATGGTGGATAATAGTTATTGTTGACGACTTGCGCCAAATGTTGTCTATGGCATTATAATTACGTATAATAAAGTTTTTTGTTTTGTTTTTTCCCACAGAAGCATTTTAAAATATAAGCGAGTAAGAAGAATAAAGTGACAAGTATTTGGACTAGAGTTATCTAGCCTTTACCACGTACGCACTTTCCACACTACATTATAACTACATATTAATAACCTGAAAAACATGAAAAAATAGAATTAAAACTGTTAATGTTAAAAATTTTATAATATTACATGTATTAATACCCAATACAATAAATATAATTCAAATATATTTAATTCATATCGCTTGGCGATTTTAGGCGGAGTACATCTATCTAAGTTGGCCTAAATTGTTTCTTGTGTCCGGCAGCATTTTCAATTGCAGGAAAAACAAGCCGGGAGGAGGACCTGAAGTAGAACGTACACACTAGATCTAGTGATAAAGTTACACTGACTTCACTGACTGCATTGATCTAGATCTACGATAGTTGTAATTCCTCAACAAAATTCTTGGGAACTAGAGCTAGATCTAAATCTAGGCCTAATTATTATTTAGGCTCGGTACTCGTTGGTAGCCTGCAGTCCTGTCCCCTGTTCTGAACTGAACAGTTCACTGTTACTACTGTCGTCGTTGCTGCACTTGTAGTTTAAAGCCTACTGAACTGCTTACTGACTCGTTGCTGTTAGTTAGCATTGCTACGATAGGCCTACTTAATACGGACCACAAACAGCACTAGCCTACATGAGTAGGCTACACAACATTAAAGCTAAACCTTTTTAGATTCTCCTGGACAGAAAATTTGGTTTTGTTTAAAGATGGAATCCTACTTTGAAAGCACAGAAGCTGATGATTCTGTTTTGGAAGCATTAAGAAAAAGAAAATATAATGCCCGCATGGATAGATCTGATAGAGATGCTTATTTCGGAAAGACAAAGCACAACCTCTTACAAGATCTTGGGGAAACTCCAACAAAAGCTGTGAAACTTTCAGAGAGTCATCATGGAAGTGCAACAAGAAGTGCCAAGTTAAATGTTATGGCATCATCTGTATTTGATTATGAAGGTAATGTAATAGTAAGTAAAGTCAAGTACTTCAGAATCGTATTTTTTTGCTTATAGAATCCCAAAAATTCCTTTTGCACAAGTACATGAATGCAGAAGAGGAAAAAGAAGGATTTCAGTTGACATGTGTACGTATACTATACTACAGACAGTCATGTTATTAATGATGGAGCTTTTACTAGATCTAGAATATTTAGGGAAGAGTGATGAAGTCTTCAACTGCTAGTTGCATATTAGCCAGCAAAATTGCACAAAATTAAAATCTGGTTTTAGGTGGTCATCTTCTTTTGTTCCCAAAATGTCCAGGATATCACTCAGACATGAGGCTAATGAAATTTGAAAAAATGTTTATGAAATAGGTTAAATGCTGATGACTTCTGGTTACTGCTAGGTCAAAAGAACAAAATTCTTTAGAGGATTAGACTTTTCTAATGCAAGGGTCTAGGTTTGAATCTGAACTTCGATCAAGTTACCTCCTTAGGAAAGACATTTTACACCAATTTTCCTCTCCTCAGCCAGGTGCAAATTGGGTACCAGCATATTCTGTTGGGAAAGTTAGCATATTATGGTAGAACAGGTTTATCTAGCAGATGACCTAAAAAGCATCTGTTTTGTCTCATGCTACTGAAGCCTGGACAGGTTCTGTTTCAACGGGCTTTTAGTCCTTGAAGTAACTTTACTTTTACATTGATTTATTTTAAGTTACATGGACTTGGTCAAAATTTTATATTTCATTCACAGTATACCGTATTTTTTTTCCTTTTTTTGTTTGTTCCATATTTCAGCTTTGAAAAAGGACCTAGCACAAAAGGAAACTGAGTTGATTGCCCAAAAAGCCAGTTATATCAATCTAGAGAACAAGCTGAAGTCTGCTGAAACAGCAGCACGTGAAGCTCAAGTAGAGCATGACAGAGAACTTGGACATTTAAGAGCAGAAAAAGAGGTAATCAATCGTTGTTAAATGGCAGCATTTTTTTCAAGAGACTATATATGCGCTTTTTTTTTTCACATCTGATGAAAGTTGATAAACACAATGAAACTATTTAGATTTAATGAAGAAAAGTTATAAAATGACAGATGTAATAAATGTTCCTTCCAAGTGATCTTAGTTTTTCCTATCTAGACAGTTTCATCACGGACAAACTGCTGAAGAATTATTCCTTTAATCAAATCTCCTCAAAATATGAGCTTTATGATGTAATGTTATAAGGTAAAATGACTGCTTAAAAGACTTCATGAAGTGTTAATACTCTGTTAATACTGAAGAAAATTGACACTACGGCTTAGCAGATTTATACAAAAAAAATTTTGAGTTCCCTTTTTTCAAATCTGGAAACCTACGATGGATGGGTCAGACAATGGTGTGTATGAAGAAGGTTTATTAAATCAGAAGGTCAAGAAGTATTACTTTAATTTTTTTTCCCAGAGAGAATGTACTAAAAGCTTAGAGATGAGGTCAAAATTACAGTATGTAATGGAGAAGGAACGTACTGCTCGGGAAGAATTGTCATCAGTTGAGGAGGAGCTTGGTCGTCAGAAGGTGAACATGGACAAGAAGATCCTGGCTATTCAGAGACAGATGCTTGAGACGGATGACAGATCAAACCAGGTAGCTTTTCATTTTCAAGTAAAATCTAAGATTGAATTAAAAGCCTAGCCTCCTTGAGTCTGCTGCAGGCTAGAGTTTTAGTACATTAGTATAGGCATTGTTTTACCGGGATTAAAGAATGATTTCCTGTGCATAAATATGCAAAAGAAACAGACTGCATAAAGAGTAATTAATGTGAGGATCTGACGAAAGGTTTTACGTATTAGAAACATTTTATGGTACAACGTCGAGATTTTTTAGACTTACTCATTCTTATGTAAAACTTAAAAGTCATAAAATAACTGGATACAAATAATGGTTTTAGTGTTCATATTATTCATGTATTTCATCGATACTTTTTTCACATTTAGCTGTAGAAGTAATTTAATTTGACTTTTCACTTCCAAGCTCAAGGAAGAGTGGCTGGAAAAAGAATCTGAAATGAGAAAGCAAAGTATGCGTCAAATGCGAGAAATATCTTCATTGGAAAGTAGGCTGGAAGAGACAGAAGCACAACTTGCCCTTAGAATGAGGTATGCTAACTAAAATATTTTCATGTAAGAAGTAGAAAACTTAAAAGAGTCAGGCATTTGCTAGTTGAAGATTAATCAAACAAATAAATAAACTCAGTAACATATTAATAAGTTTCAAATGTTAGCATTCTGGTCCTTGTTCTTTGTTATCCTTTTTTCTTTTTTTCATCTATCAAGCATTTTTCTAAGTTTCCATTGAAAATCACAGTATTCAGTATCAACATAATTTCATTCTTGCTGCTTATATTTCATTTAAGGTGTAGCCAGTACATAAGTGATAATTTTTACATACATGTATTTGTTTTTTCATTTTGCAAATAAAGTTTGTTAAAACTTTTTGTGTTTTAATCATTCAGTGTACAAGGAGAAAAAGCTGAAAAGGATGAAGAAATGAGAGAATTGAAAGAACTGTTGAAAAAAGAGCGGGACAAAAATAAGGTATTGTTTAATAGAAAATCTGATTCTAATGCTGCTTGGCACAATTGCTAAAAACCAAGGTCAGAAAAACTGTAATTTTGGCTGAAGTTCTCATGTTATTCTCATATTTTGGGAACAATTTATACAAAAGAAAAAAAAGTGAAAAAAATCTTTAAAATCTTTTAAGTCAACTTCTTTTTCACTACTGGTAGTTAATACAACCTCAGTGTTTGTTTGATGATTGTCTTTCCTTTGCTCGTCATCTTTCCTTAGGATCTACAGCAGCAGTTGTCAGACCATGAAGACAACATCATGACTACAAAGGCTCTCAAGGCAGACCTGGATCTTGTACCCAGCATGAAGAATGAAATTGAGAAACTAAAGATGTCTAATGAGCAGCTGAGGTAACAATTCTATTCTTTTGACTTTGAATATATGATATTCTCAAACTATAATCTGTTTTCTGGAATATTGTAGCCGAAACTTTTTTCCCACTGATAATTGTATTTTTATCACTGTTTAGTTGAAAGATTATATCAGTCAGTTGATTGTAATTGTAAAGATTTGCTTTTCATTCAAGAAGTTGTTAATAATGTGATACTTTACTATACAATATTGGAGATCTTTAGACTCCGTCAACAGCTGCACCAGACAAGCCTTACAGCGAAAGTCCCAGGAATCTGAGATACAAAGGACATGGAAAGGATTTATTATAAAAAAAAAAACAGAAAGAAAAGTGATGGCGCTTGAGATAAATTGCTGGCAGTTTCCTCAAGACGACAAAAAAAAAAGGGTGGAAATCCTTTGTCTGGACATTTATGACGAGGACTGAAGATATTTCAATTTCAAAAGAAGATTAAATTGTTTCAGGACTTTGTGATGTGGTAAGATGTGTTCATTAATTCATTTGTGGCATGAATTCTGGCAGGCACAATGAACAAAATACAATGCTGATGGAGGAAGAAATTCGCAGTCTTAAAACAAAGCTGGAAAGTGCAGAAAAGAGGCTTGAACATATCATTGAACTAGAAGTGGCTAATGAGGTAAATATTTAACAATGTCCTGTGATTTCTTGTTTGTTTGGTTTTGAATTTGTTTTCATATGACAGAGGTATTTCAAATTTCTAAAGTTTAATCTTACTTTATATCAGCTCTTTGTGATATTTATTTCTCTTTCATTGTTTGTTTTTAGAATGTTGTTGGCTTTTTTGTTTCATTTGACCTACCAACCAAACAAAAATTAGATCTGGTTTTAAGGAGGGAGCAGTGAATCTTAGCAATAACATTTTATTAATTTATATTTTGCCCTACGTGATTCGTAGATGAATATAGTCAAAGCTGAATTCATTTTCTTTCTTACTGATCTCTTTCGATCCTTGCAACTCCTTAGGGAGCATAGTCTACCACAACCTTTCTCCCATTGAGCCTGTGCTGTGCATCTTTCTCCCATTATGACCACAATGTTACAGTTTTCTTGGCACCAGTTTTGACCTCTCACTACCATGTTACTTTCAGTTTCCCACTCCCTCTTTTCCCTTGTGGATTCTATTTTAATGCTATTCTGGCTATACATGTCCCTGGTCTTCTTTGTGTATGTTTAATCCATCTCCATTTCTTCTTAGCTCTTTTTCGGTTATGTCATGACTAAGGACAAAAAATTCATTTTGAAAGTAAGAGACTTCAGAAGTAGAATTGAAATGAATGTAAGCTAACAGTTCATGTTTCTACCCAGGAACTTCAGGGGCGCTTACAAAGATGGGAAACCAAGGATACAAGTGGTAGTCGTAGACCACAGTAAGTTTGCTTCTTCATTTCAGTTACGGGCAGGTAAATAATGTTTATATTTGCTTTGTATTTTAACATAAAAGGGGAAGAATGAAATACTGTTGGTTTTTTTTTCAGAGGGTGATGTGAGTGTGTGTTGTACTTCTGAGTTCACGTATGCATGTGTATGTGTCAGTAATTTTGAAACTTAATGCTTGTTTTATTCAGGTCTCCAAGTTCTTTATCCCGGAGAGTGACAGAGTTAGAAATTATCCAGGCTACTGCAGTGTTGAAGCAAGGAGAGATTCAGTCTAGGTATGGTAACATTCAGTCTTTAAACATTTTACGAAACAAAATGTGTTTTAAAGCCGAGGAATGATCTGATCCCATGCTTTAAACACTAAATTTAATGTGTGAACACATGTAACTAGCATAATTTAAAAAATATGTATGTGAGTTTGTTGGTTTTTTTTGGGGTGGGGTAGGGGGTCACGGGTATATTTGGTTTGTCTGTATTTAGATGATTATATTGCCAGAATTCTAATATAATTGTTCTTTAAATACATAAATATAACAATTATTTTTGTCTTTCCACAGCCTCAACAGTGCAAACATGAAACTAGAACAAGCCAACAGCCAGATATGTAAACTTAACGGAGAGCTTGTTACTGAGAAAAGTCTGACATCTCAAAATGAGGATCTTGTCAAGCGCCTGAAGAGGAAGTTACTGCTTGTGACCAAAGTAAGGAACTTAGAACAATGATGAATTCTGTTCTGATTATAGAATGTAATTGGCTACCTCACAAGCTGAGAATAAAATGGATGCAATGCGAACAATATCGGAAAGGTTTGCTGTCGTTTTAGTAGTTGAAGTTCCTTGAACATTATGTGTCGAGAGATATGAATGGAGAAGGAAAGCTGTGTGTTTTGTGTTTAGACAGTTTTATTGTTGATGAGTTATTGCTCTTGTAATTTTAATTCTTATTTTTTTTTAAAACTGGCTTTGGATCCCTACAGTAGAGTAACTTATACTCTGCGGACACCGATAGCCTTGAAAATACATGTCCGCAACGAAATGTCTCCGTTCCGATATAATTTACTCTATACTTGGTCTTAAGTTTAAAAAGACTATTGTCAAAATGCAATAAACTGAGTGAAAAAAGAATGGCACTTGAACCTTAATTGTTTCAGTCATTTTGCAAACATATGTGAAATATTCATAAACAAGATGTTTCTAACAGAAGATAGTCATTACAGTTATTTAGGTTTATTGTACCTATTTTATAAATAATTACAAACTAAAACAAAGGCAGAAAGATTAGAAAGTAATAAAGAAGTATGAATGAAATGCTGGGTAAAATGAAAAGCCGCCTTTGAGGATTCAGAAATTTTATTCTGTTTTCAGGAAGTGTTTTAACTAATAACAGCAAATTCAAATAACTTGTTTATACATGTTAATCTTTCAAGGAAAGAGATAGCTACAAAGGCATCATTGACTCTTATGAAAGTGAAGCAACGGTCAACATTGATGCCAGAAACCGATCCCAAGGACTGGAAGAGATGTTACAGGGGTACAGAAATCAGGCAGAGGAGGCAGAGGCAGAAATCAACAGTTTGACAGATAAGCTGGCAGATTCTCAGAAGAAATATGAACAGGTATAGGGTTCAGTTATGAATTCGGAATTTTAACATTTTTTAAAGCTTCATTGATAAAAGATTTTCTTTTTGTTTTTTGTTGTTTGATCAAAAAAATTAATCATGCTCAAAGAGAAAGATATGATGAAGGATATTTTAAATTCTTTTCTTTTTTTTTTTTTGTTGTTGCTTTTTCCTTTCAATAAGCAGGGGTGGAAATGCTGGACAGCTAAACTCACTACTTCATTTTTTATTGTATCTTTTTAAAAATTTTTTTGTTTATTAAATCCAACTCATTGTAACTGATCCAACAGGTTCAACAACAGCTGCAAATTTTATCAAGTTCTGAGAACAGTGGTTCCTCCAAACAAGATCTAGACACCATACAGCAGCTCAGGTATGCAATGAACGGTGTGAAATGTACACACTATAAAGAAGTGTGGCCGTATCGGATGCACACGTTAGGAAATGTTCATATTACTACATGTATTTGGAAACAAACTTGACAACGCAAGTGGGTAACAGTGATACCATAATCGGTATTAAAGAAATCAGTTCAGGGAAAGATATAAAGTAACATCTTTCAAGTGGAAGCAGAGAATCAGATGCATGTGAAGGAATATGTGCAAATGCTTTGTTTTATGAGATAAAATCCTTTTCTTTTTTCATGTTTTGCAGTCAGGTGAAAATTGTGAAGTTATATGCTGTCTCTACTATGCTTTATCATATAGCCAAACAATGCTTAACGTGATCAAAATCAAAGGATGGTAAGAAGCAATACAGTTTTTATCAGATTACTGTTCAAGTCCTTTACCCCGTGATGGCCATAACAATAAGAAGATAGAAGAATCCTTGGAGTAAGAAATTTTAAATCACACGTAGAAACATAATTTAAAACCAGAGTCTGAGATAAAGCTCATAACAAATCTTTTTCTTTTTAATACATCTTTATAAATATAAAAGGCTCTGATGTGGGAAAGAAAGAGCGATTAGAGGACTGTTATTGGGAAATTATTTTCTTCTCCAAGCAGTCATAAAAGTCATCAGTGATTAGCACATATTTCCTACTTTTGTGGTTAATATTTGTTTTCTTATTCAGGGAGAGAGTCATAGAACTAGAAGAGAGCTTGATGAAAACGCAGGAAGAAAGAGATGTTCTTGATGCACGTATTGAGCAACGATACCTTCAGGTAAATTTCAGCTTTCTGAAATATTGCAAGCACACCGGAACAACATTATTATTATTATTACATTGCGACTTTATCCAGTGTCCAAAACAATTACAGTTTGTCTGTATTCAGAGCATTTTTATTGGATCTTGGGCTTACATATATTCTTCTGGATTGTACAAATATTTTTGAAGCCATTTAAGATTATTTTATGGTGTCTTCTTATCTATGAAAATAAACTGAAAAGACTGCAATGGGAGAAAAATGTTTGTTCTTGCACTGGGCTTTCCGTTTACTTTAAGAACTGTGATGAACGTTTTTATTATTCTTATTTACAGGGTGACTATGATCCTTCCAAGACGAAAATTCTGCAACTCACTTTGAACCCTTGTGCCATAGCCCAGAAAGTACGCCAAGAGGAACTGGATAAAATTAGGGAAGAAAATGATAAATTGAAGAAAAGAAATGCACTTTTAGAGGAGCATGGAGGAAACGTCCCAGATCTCACAATACAAGTGGTTGAACAAATGCAGCATCCTTCTCCCAGCAAGGAAGTAGAAGGTAAATAAATGGTGCTCTGTCAATGATTCAGATACATTTTGAACGTAACTGTAAGCGTGTGGGTTCAAATCCAAGCGGAAATTTTGGTCTCAGAATATATCTTTATACTTTATATGATGTTTTCTCACCAGAATATTTTGCCAAATGTATAACAGGCGTGCATCCTGTTTTCTAGATTCTATATCATTATCATTTCCACTTCATGTTCTTAAAAATAATATAAGCTGGTTCTTTGGTCTTCCGTGAAGCAACTGAGATTGGGCAGTTGTTCCTTTCGCTATTATATGTGAGACTTAATAATTGAATTATATAGTAAAGGAAAACAGGACTTGAGATTATTTTCATTATAACCAGGTGTGTTATATATTATACACAAGTTGAATTGTACTTGCATTTCATTTGTTTTTGGTCTTGGTCATTCTGCGTGCAAAGTAGCCTATACCATCTGAGAAAAAACATATTGGACAATAAAAATGGATTCTTATGATTATTATTTGGGAACTAGTGCTTTTGCAACTCTGTGTAGCAAGACTTAAGATAAAGCATAGACTGCCAAGTTCATTGTTTTTTCCTGTTGTCAAAAGCTATTGATCAGGCATTTTGCAGTGTTTTGTATCCTGTTGTCTGTAAATCTTCCAGATTTCCCTGTAGGTCAAAGACGTCATAATACATTGAAAAAACAGAATTGGCAGTCTAAGTGAAAGTAAAGAAGTATCCTGTTGCCATATTTTATCATCAAGAATTTTGTCCATTAAGCACACATCCTATCCTATCATGTCCATCCCGTAGTCTTGTCAGGTAATCTGGCAACCAGCATCCTCCAATCCTCTTGATTTTCAGACCTCTTGGTTGTTTCGCTTAACCTCAATCCCATCCATTCTGAGATGTTGTCCTCCCATCTCTTCCTCTGTCTCTCCTTCTCACTCCTTGCACGGTGCCCTGCAGGAATGTCTTGGCAAGCCCTGATGATCTCGAGACATGGTCATACCATCTGAGCTTGGGTCTCTTGACACACAAAGTTTGCGAATCAAAAGAACAAGTAATTTTGGTTTAACAAAAGTGGACGCCAATGCATATTTCATTTTAAATATAAAATTGGATTCCACTGAGATATGAACCAAGGACTTCTTAGTTAAGTGTCAAGCTTACTACAACTGAGCCACCTCTAAGTTTCATTTTAACAATGCTCATTAAATTTTTTTGGTCGTTGCTGCAGATATGAAAGCCCAGTTAAAGAGAGAGGAAATGCGCAACCAGCGGCTGATGGAGGTGTTCAAGAAGACGAGTCATGAGTTCAGAGAAATTTGTTATCAGCTTACTGGCTTCAAGATTGACATCCAATGCCCAAATCAGTACAAGCTGACAAGTATGTACTCTGAATCTCCCAGGGATTTTCTGCTGTTTCAGGTAAGAATTGAGAAAACATTTTTATAGAGACTTCACTTTCATAACTGTACAAAGACCAGAGAATTTTTTTTTCTTTGATTTTTTAAAACGATTTGAAACAAATTATAATTGTCATAAGCATCTGCATTTATAAGAATTCAGTGCTTTGTATATAAATGCACTTTCCTATAAATTACAGTAGAGCACGCTTATAAAGAACACGCTTGTAACGAATTGACGGAAATAACGAACACATTTGTTTGCCCCAGTT
>JBDFRD010282918.1:0-21470 GCA_039654405.1 Bullina lineata
AGCTTGGCATTCAGACTCCGCACTACCCAGTTGGAGCCAGGGGTGAATAAAGATCAACAAGTTCGCAGAAAAAAATCTTGCCATTTATGGGCTCGAACTCGGACCCATGGGCTCAGAAAGTGAACGCCTTACTGACTGAGCTATTCTGCCCCCCTAAAAACCTAAAAACATAATAATATGTTAAATTTATTTTGCGTTAGAAGATGCAGAACAAAAGCAATAGAGGATGATCCAGAAATAACTTACAAAGGATTGATGTTTGTAATGTGGCTTCAGACTTAGAAATTCTACTCCGGTAAAATATGTGTACCAGCAGGCTTCAGGTACTTGGCCAGTTCTCTCTACTTCAATCATTTCTTTGAATTCTTCAGTTCATATCTTTACTCTGCAGGTTTGCATGCTAATGCCTTTTATCTACTTGTAACTGATTTTGTTTTTAATCAATTTTTAAAGAAACTTTTTCTCTGAAGGTACTTTTCCAAAGTGTGTATGTTGACTAGCAAGTGAAAGTGTTAGAATTGTCATTTTATATGTGATGTACCATGGTATAGGTAATTGCCGACCGCTTTTTCGTTGGGTCTTTAATTTTCAAATGCCTTAGAGATTTTATTAAGGAGTTCTAAGATTTATACATTTTCAGTTGCATTAAAAAAGAATTTCTCCAAGACACAATCAACTTCATTAAGTGGAGTTGGAACCAGGAAACTCAAGAAAATGAAAAAGTGAATGAAAGAAATGGAAAAGTGAACAGAATAAGAAACTTCACTCAGGAAAAGAAGCTAGGAGACAAATGAAAGTCAGAAACGGTTTATGGTAAATCTTATGAAGAGTTAAAAAAAAAGAAAAGAAAATTGTAGTGAGTAAATAGGATCTTTCAGTTAAAAAAAAAGAAAGAATAAAATTAAAAGAAAAAAGAAAAGAAAAAGAGAACTCCATTGCAAAAGGTGCCACTTTGAGCAAGTATATTCCACTTCAAGAATTCCGACACCGTATCTAGTATCTAGCGCTATTCATTTCTACTTTTTGGAGTTTTGGGGTCGTGGGCCTTGATATTTATGCCTTTTGTTGTACATTATTGTTGAATTGTTGTTTTTTTCCTTCCAGTTTATCCTTGCATATTTTTCTAGGGAATATAGGCGAGATTGATTTCTTTTACTTGCTTCTTAAGAAGCAGAGGAAGGTTTCTCTGTAATTTGTAATGAAAGTGTTTTCTCATGTGTTTTTGGATTTTCTCAGAAGTAGGAGATTTGTGATACGTTTTGATTTGGTTGAAAGAAAAGTCACAACAGAAATTTTTGGGTCAACAAGGAGTTTGGTTTAAAATCAGTTTGGTTGTTGTCAATTTGGTTTTAATTTGTAAGATTTTGTCTGATTCTAAGGCAGAGGACCTTTGAATAATTTGAAAACTTCATTAATGAAATGTTTATTATATAGTTTTTGCTTACATAGGAAGCACAGGATTTCAAAAGAGGTTGAATTTAAATGATTTGAGTAGATGAAGAATGTATCATTTTATTTCTCTGCATTTCTTAGTGCAGGGGTTAGAGGTTAGAGCATTTGAGTAAGATAAACTGCAATGAATTATTTTCAAAATGCAGCAATCTTGAATGGAATTATTGATACATGTGCAACGTGTAGACAACTTTTGAATGAGGAAAGTGTATGCCCAGACTACATATCATTTGCTGCATCCCTTGTAAAAAGGAGAGCCATGCCTCCAAAACTATTCCACTTGGTTATGACGCTGTGTGAAATTGCGTAGAGCACCTTCTTTCAATAATGTTATTTATGTAATGAAATTGGAGAGCAATAGCTTCCAGGAACTGTTGTGAAGTGATTTTTTTTTCAATATCCAATCAAAGTTTTCCGTTTCACTTTACTTAATTTTCCTCTCTGCCACAAAGCTTTAGAAAATAGATCTTTATCATTGCTTTATTTTTTGCAAATGCTTTATTTGCATAATGCTTCATTTTTCATACAATGGCTTCACCTGATTAATGTGACAAGGAGGAAGGGGGGTGGGTGGGGGAGGGGGGGGGTGTCTTCTTGTCATGTGGTCCTGTTTTCTTGTTGGTGAGATTCTATGACATTGAGCGATCTAGACTGTTAAACTAACACTAATTGATTATCGTCTTTGTGCATCTGTATGATTTTTTTTTCTTCATATTTGTCCAGGGTTTGCACTACTAGTACATAAAGTGCTAATACAACTTTGGGGAATTTTTCTGATTATTCCTACTCCCATTTATGTGCACTGCTTTATCATGCCATCTACTGAGCAATAGCAATGTCTGTTCTCTTCTCTCAAAATAGGAGTTACAACATCAATTGAAGTTTAAAGGTCTATACTCATTTCCTGTAAATATGCCGTTTTCTTTCTTTCTTTCTTTTTCTTTTTTTTTTTTTTTGGGGGGGGAGGGGGGGGGATGATCAAACTACTGTTTTTAACGAAGGCAAACTCGCTTACGGATTTTTAGTGACTGTCGCTGCAAATGTGTATCTTATTTGAGTTATCCATTTAGACCTTTCAACATAATAAAATGCTATCCAAATTCTGACAGGCAGTATTAAACAATATCCCTTCTTAATGGGTAGAAGTATTAGATAGGAGGCTGTTGGTTATATTCATGTCAGTCTTATGAGACTGGTTTGCTTGTTTTCATTTTGTTTGTAGCCAACAGTGTGGGTTTAGCTCATCTATGTTTTCCTTATTAAATCATGATCATCCCTCGCAAAAAATCAACCAATCTTTTTAGACTGATTTTTATGTGATATCGTTGTACATAATTTATATGCAGAAGCATTCCATTGTTGTATACACATATCTTTGGGATGAGTGCGAGAGATGTGCACGCAAATTTGTTTTATTTCATGTTCAGTTTTGGGCTCTGTCAGATTGACCAGGAATCTTATGGCTCCGTTGTGATTTTAGGTATCCAGTTCTTGATGGGAAGAAATTATCTTTCTTTTTTTTAAAATTGTTTGCAGTGTTCAGGGTCTTGGTATGGGAATCAGAACTGCCTCAAGCCTTCAGGTCGTGAAAAAAATGTACTTTGACAGTATTTTGAATTTTAATTTCAACTTCAAGCAAACTTGTTTGATTCAAAACACAAGGGACCAAAAAGTTTACTCTATTTTTTTTCTTTCTGTAAGTGGAGGAATTCTGAAACTCATACTAAGTACTGTTCATTTTCAAGCTTATTCCAGCGATGGAAAGCTGCACAATCCTTATTACATGTACCATGTAGATCTGTAGAGGTTTAGAGGCAGCGTATGAGCAGGGTCTAGAGTGCACATTTCTATCTTTCTGGCTTGAGTCATAAATACAGTTTGATTCATTGATTTATTCCTAGCTTTTATCATGAAACTGAAACTGAAACTAGCTGGATTGGAAGTTCTCCTCTGGCAAACAAAGCTTGGAACTTTTTTCTCATTATTATCTCTTTGTTAGCCAGGAAAAGTTTGTACTTCGCACTAAAATGGAAGCGGAACATTCCTCTTTTTGGAAAGGTAGGGGGTAAGAAACTCATAAGGAAAACTAAATTTTGCTTCAAGGAACATTAATTTTGTAAACGATTGGGTTTTACTGAAATTGAAAATGCTTTTTTTTAACTCGTTTTTCTTCACAAATTTTTATTTCCACATCAACATCAATGCCAAATAACTGATAAAATTATATTTTGTCTCATTCCCCAATATTTGTTCGTGTATTACCTATAAAACCATTTGGAATTGTGTACAAGAACCCAGTGGTGTGAGGTTTGCATGTAATGCTGTAATGCTGGAGTTCAGTGCCATAAGACAGATTCTACTTTTGCTCTCTAATTTCTAGAAGTCAATTTCATTTCCTGTGTACACCTTTTAACTCTATGTGGCAGATATCTTTTCGAAAGGAATGCACTTGTGTACAGCAGTTTATGTCTTATGATTAATTTCTAGGCGACTTGCTCCATGCATGGGGCCTGGTGTACAATGTATGTTTAGTTTCTGAGGAGGTATACCCCTTGCATGGGGCTTGATGTATTTCTTCCTACAGACAGATGAAGCATTCCATTTACAAGGCAGCAGCTTTCAACTAACAGAGAAATTCTCTTCTTTTTTTCTTAAATGGTCTTTATTCTCCATCAACTTTAAAGTTTAAAACATGGTGACACCGGTAATAATAATCATTAAAATTTATGAATTTGCAAGTTGAAGAAGATGTCCTTTCATAAGTTTGTGAAATTTGATTTGATTTTCAGTTCAGCACAAGAAGAATTGTATCAATGCGATACATGAAAACATTCTGATTTATGTGGATAACCACACCAGAGTCACCGTAAAGGCACAGTATTAAATGAGAAAAAAAGATAAAAGCAAAAGTTAAAAGAGAGATGGCAGTTCAGCACTCGAGCAAAACATTGCAGAATCTTTTCCATTTCTCCTGCCTACATCAAACACACTGGTATAAATGGCTCAGCTCATTCAAATTGAATCGGAACTTTGATTATTCAGCAAATTCATTTTCATTATTCTTCTACTTTGAATGAACAAACTCACTCCACATGTAACATATCTGAGACTTAGCTGTTTTTAAAACGGCATTTGACACGAAGTCATTTGGACTAGCTCTTGACTTTCTTTACAATTGGTTTTTGACATAGACTCATTTCAATTGTGCTTTTCTCATAGACTGTCTGCTCCCATTTTACACAATATTTTTTAACATTTTTTATGTCATGTGGTCAATGTGTTGTGCACATTTTCAAAGGGCCATGTACTGATTCAGAGAGGCTGTTGTGAATGTATATTATCTGTTGTTGTTTACTTGTTATTTGTAATGTTCTGGGTTTTTTTTTAATGGGGATTGTTTATGACTTTACACTGTATTGATCAAGGGTGGTTCTTTTTTTTTTCTTGTTGCATACATGTATCTATTTGGGTAAGAGCCTTTCAAGCCAAAACGTGGGAATGACAACGCGAACCCCTGAAAGAGATCAAAAGCATGGAGAGCATGCAATGCAAAATAAACATGTTCAAAATAGACTAATAACTTCTTTGATTCAATCTATTCACATTGTTCCTTTTTTATGTTATTTTATGGAAGCTCAATCATTCTATGTTTTATAGTACAAAATCAACTCACAACGACACAAGATGCTATATCATATATTTATAAAATACACAAGAATGTTTATAAGACTTTATTTTCTACTTGGCGTATTTTTCAGCTAAAACCATAAATCAAGGACAGATAATAATATTGTAAATGCATTATCAGAGTTATGGGAAACAAATGGAAAGCACAAACAGAAACGTTCCTTTAATTCACGTTTGGTTGATTCTTCTAAAATACAAGCAAAGGTATTTTAATTGAAACTGCTACGTTACCACAAGGATATCCAAATTTACCAATACATTTAACGGATAAACTGTTTAATTTCTTCCCCCATGCATCAAGCGAAAATCGAAAGCATTTTTCTATTGAAAAATACAATGCAGGGTAAGAATTTAAAAAAATAATGTCATTTTTGTCAGAGGTGGTTATGCAGATTAACAAAATTTCTTATGCTGATCACTGCATGATATGCAAAACCATAATAATGTAAGGGCTCGATCACTGCATGATATGCTTAACCAAGGGCTCAACCTGAGTGGGTTCCACAATCATGTGTCACTAACTTCACAAGAAGCAAAAAGGAATCAAGACAAGACCCCCAAGTCCAGTACGCCCCACATTTTCATGGTTGTCAGAAGAGGAGATTTACTTGACCAAGATAAACACCAGGCCAAGACCGAACATGACACCCTTCTTTTTTACTGTCCCTTCTTTGACTTGCACAAAATGGATGCTACACCATTCATGATGATTGAGAAGCGATATTGGGTCCATCAAATTTATTTAGACTGAAATGTAAGCAGAATTTTAAATCAAAGCTGATGAAGCTGCAATGTGTTTAGTCCACCAACCCATTTAACAAATACAAAACAGTCTATTTTAAAAAAATCAATCGATACCGGTATGCATTCAATGTGCATTTGGTATCATTCTGCAGTACTGATTCCAGCATGTCCTGAAAAACACTCCAACTTGAACTAGTCGTCCGCCCCTCATAAGTGACAATATGCACTAACTTTCTCCATGGATCTTTTTAATGGGAGAGGCAGATGATATCTGATGAAAGTGAGACGTAATTACTTCACTGAGGGAAGTAGGAAATGTCGGGACAGGGTGGCCTGGAAAGGGATCATTAAGATAAACCCATACACCGAAAGGTAGAGTTGGGGACAGATAAAGTAAGTAAGTAAGTATTAAGCAAGAATTTAGTAGTTTATGTAGTTTATTGTATTTTTGGTAATTATTTTGTAAATTGTCTTTTGTAGGTGCGTCATGTGTGTAAATTGTGGCACGACATCCCCTGGGTATGCGTGCCAGTGGATGAATAACTACACACAGTGCGGACCATGCCATAGCAAAATGTACTGTCCTGTTTGTGCAGACAGCTATCTCATAGATCAGCTGATTATTCAATGTCAACAGTGTGATCGGTGAGTTTCATTGTTTCATCATCATCTGCGCATTAGCTGTGCTTGTCATTTTCTGGAATCTTCTTTTTTCAAACCTATCTGAAATCTACTACTACTGCTACTGTTACTACAACTAGAAGAGGAGGAGGAAAAAGAAGAAAATCCCCCTGCTTCAAGTATAATATTCTCCTCACTCAGACTCATGTGAAAACAGTGATAAACAGGGTGCACATGAACCCAAGAACATAGTAAAAATAGCAAAGGAAGTAAATTAGTGTATACTTGCATTGTCATTTGTTTAATTGTGACTGTGAAAAAAGCTGGCTTTAATAATACTTTTATTTTAATAAAAGTTTAATATACTTTTAATTCATTATCTCCCTCATTTTTAATGTTTTGCTGTTTAAAGATGTCATTATTAAATTAAAGGTATTAAATTGATTATAAATATTTCTTCCACAGATGGCTGCATTGTGAATGTGATGGTTTAAGATGCGAGGATGAGGCTGAAATTGCAGCCGACTATGGTTATAACTGCAAGTTCTGCCGGCCAATCACAGGAAAAATGGGACCATGTAAATGAGTATTTAAAAAAAATATTCTTTATATTATTGGCGATGGTTCTTCCCGTTGTTGTTGTATGTTAGAGGTGTTCTAAGCTAAATTCTTTATTTTTTCATTTTGTTTGTCAAGTTTGTAAATATAAAAAACTAAAATGTAGGATATGTGGAAATAATATTCGATGAGTCAAAACATGATTCATTTGTTTCAACTTGCAGTTGTACTTGTTATAAAAATAGGCACTAATTCCTTAATGTACCATTTACAGTGCCGCCACCACCACCTCCGCCTTCTCCACCGAAAGAGGAAAGAGTTCCAACCCCTCCACCAGTCATCCCCTACACTCCAGTTGCAGAACCTCCTCGCCAGTTCTTTGTGGATGGTGTTTACTTGTATGCCAGTGGCTTGACTCAAATCCAAAGGTTGCAGGTGACGAACCCAAAGAAATACAAGCAGCAACAGCAGCAGCGGAGGTCATTCCGTAAGTGTAATTTGAACGTCTTGTGTCAAGTTTAAACTGTTGTTTTTTTCATTAATTACACTGTCTTTTACCATTTTCCATAATTACTTTTTTAGCTTCGAGGGTTTTAGAGTCTTCATATTCCTTAAATACAGTTACATTCACATTTTCATCATCCATGTAACATTAGGTACAATTAGTTCAATTCTTTCCGTGGATGCAATTATTTTTTGTACACTTTTGTAGTACAGTGGTCTCCGCCTAACAACCCAATACCCCTAAGAACCCGCCCTTCTCGTGAAACGGAATTTTTCATATATAATTCATCTGCATAAGAGCCCGTTTTCAACAAAAAAAATCCGCCTAAGAACGCGGTCTTCTTACACGACTGATTTTTTTTTTGGAAGCAGCTATCGCAAGAAACACTGTCAGCCACCCTGCCTTTGTTCTAGGGTTAGGCCCTAGCTATGGTGGAAAGCAAAGCCGTGTTCTCTCTGCCCCATCACCCCACCCCCATTCAGCAGGCCAAGCCTATCCACTTTCATCGCCCGAAGCTTATCCATTCAGCTCCATTCCTCCCCCCACCCCCTTGCGTCTTAGACCAGTCATAATTGGCTAGATCCATGCTTTGTTGTTTTGTCCCGCCCCTATTCTCCAACTGACACCTTCAACACCCCTCCCCCTCCTCCCTATAGTCGTGATGTTATGTGATTCCGCAACCCAGTCTCACCCCTACCCTGACATGATGCAACACCGCTCTTTGTTTCTATAAGTGATGTTTCTGTGGTGTGTTTTCTATGCCCTTTTACACACAGTTTTCAGGTTAGATTGTCACCGTTCTTGCCAATTTCTTTAAAAAGACAGTATGCTTGATTCTATAGAGAAATTAGAAAAAAAGAGGTAAAATAAGGAAGGCAAGGGATGTTGCTGTATTGGTAGTATTATTTTAAGAGGTTTTGTTACATTATTAGTATGTTATTTTGTGTTTATTTATTTGGTCAATGCTTGTCATGTCACAAGAGTTGAAGAGGAATGAACTTCATGTTAAGAAATGTTGATCTTGTGTAGTGTAAATGTAAAAAAAAAAATTTCTACTTCAGAATCAGAAGATGGATCTGAAGAGATGGCTGATGCACTCGAGCCAGCTCAGGAAGATGCAAATGATGATGTAGCCAAGCGTAGAAAACCAAGACGAGTGTTTGGTTTAGGTATGTCTTTTAGCTTTTTGTTCTTTTTTTTCCTCTTGTTTGCCTCTTGAGAATTTCAATATGTGCACAAACAAAAAACTGTGAATAATTTTCCATACAAGTGTTATAGTCAACTCATTTTTAAATCTGTTGACTACCTTCTCCACAACTAGTAGACATCTCAATGTCAGGTTAGTTGCACTGTCTTATTTCATATTTTTTTTTTGTTTGTTTAATTTTTATGTGTAACCAGTGTACTTCTAATATAGATGAATAACAAGTTGAAATAGGAACTATCTCAGTTGTGCAATCAATATTTCTGATGAGTGATGAACACAAATCAAAGAAACATTGTTGGGATTTATTATGAACCAGAACACGATCATCTCATAGAAATGCACAACAATGGTCAGAGAAGTTAGAAAAAGCTACAAAAAAATGATTCAAACACAGGAAAGGAAATGGTGACAGAAGTCCAGATTTTCATTCTTGGTCAACTGTTTCGATTAGGCCTAGATCTGCAAGCAAATGACAGAATCACACAAAGCCTGACAATGTGTCTCAAAAATTGATTGATAAAGCCACTAAATATAGAGAAACCCGCCAAAAAGAAATACCGGAATTTCATTGGTTGATATTTCTAGATATTGTGGCATATTACTATATTTAGCAATGAGAAATTTGCCCTTGAAGAGGGTCAGGGTCGAAATGTTAAACAACATCCACGGAGGCTCCCAGTTGGTCGCGCAGCAATGTTGGTCAACGTTCTTCATATGACCCGAAGTTCTCATACGGCGGAACATTGAACTATGTTTTGTGAGCTTCCAGGGTTAAACTATCTTCCCATAATTCAAATTTGAGTGTATTTAAGGTAAATTTTTTTTTTAATGTGTCGGTACAGAAGGAATCCGCGTGAGAAAAATAGTCAAATCAGTTAATCACAGTTAAAACCAGGATCCTTTGCATGAGAATATGACAGTGAATAATTCTTCTTTGCTTTCAATTCTTTTAGGTGTGGGAGGTTTCATTGTAAAGCAGAGATCTCGTCAGTGGCTGGCTAAACGACAGGCGTCTTATGAGGAGCAGGAAGGTGAAGAAAAAGGTAATCTTTGAAGGAAACAATGTCGGTATAACATTTTACTGAACAGCTTGTCAGATTTTATATACAGTCTTCTTAGCTGATGTTTTCAGCTTGGTATTGCCTGAAGAGATATGATATTTTTCAATGTGTATTTTGTGCCTAGGATTTAACATACATGACAAAATATGTTAAGTAAAATGTTTGAAGAATTAATTTGTGGTGTTTCACTTGCATAATGAAAGATGAAAAGATAATACTTTTTAAAAATATGCATGAATATTCCTAATGATTATCCATTGGACGTCAAGAACTAGGTAAGAAGAGTTTTTCGGCTTTGTTATTGCAGGTGCAGAGCAAACAGGAGAGAAGGCAGACAAACCAAAGCGAAGGAGAAAAATAAAGAAATCAAAAATGGAGGAGCAATTCCCATTTTATATGCAGGTATGGTAAAAGTCAATTACGAATTGAAAGCAAATTATAATATAACTTTTTGTTGTCTATTGTGGAGAAATTAATTATGAAAACCAACTATTTGATGGTAGCAGAGCAGTTTCTGTTTTTATATATGTGCATGAATAATTATTTAGTATGAAAATGAATGGTAGTATGAATTGCAGTAGTATATAATATTGGCCCTTTTCATCGCGACCTACAGTCTTTACAGCAGAGACAACATTTTGGGAGTGGTGTCTATTTTCTCAACATGGGTGGTGTCTATTTTCTCAACATGGGTGGTGTCTATTTTCTCCTTGAGCACTCTGTCATGGCTGATCCATCCTGTTGTAGCCCGGCATGCTTTCATACAGTATGTGCAATTGTCCACAGCTGAACCTTCATCATCTGTTTTTGTGATGCCCTTCCGTGTTTGTCTTGCTTCCATAGTATTTGCAGTTAAAGTGCTCTCATAACGTTTGGCCTCTGCATGTATAGCTGATCTCCGCTGCTTAGGATCTTCTGCAATTTTATCCCATTTTTCTTGATTTATGAAGAATTCTGTTGGGGTGGACTTGCACTGGTCTTGTATCTCAGCTTGGGACTTCCCTTCTCCTTCCATGTGATAACACTCCATAGAGCAATTGATTGGGAATCCTGACGTTCATTCTACTCACATGACGAGCCATTGTAACTTTCTGTGCTTAAGTACTGAAAATGGAATGTTCACTTTCCGGAGTATGTCTGTGTTTGTGATCTTGTCTTGCCATTCTATTTCCAGTATGTTCCTGAGGCAAAACTTCTGAAAGGTATTTAGTCTCTTCTCCTGACTTGAATGTAACATCTACGATTCACTTCAATATAGGATGGTAGAGAGAATGCATGTCTGATAAATCAAGGTTTTGGTTCTAGTGGTGAGCTTGTTGTTTTCTTAGACTCTCTTTGTGAGTCTCCCAAATGCTTTTGCATCTTTTCAGATTCTTGCATTAAGCTCTTCCTCAAGGGACAATGTGATGGAAATAGTTGATCCAAGGTAGACACATTTTTCGACAGTCTTGAGGGCTTTTATTTTCAAAGTGATGGGTGGAGAAGGCTTTGTGCCTTGTTTTTTTCACTGATTGAAAGTGAGAAAAGTCCACAAGCCCTAGTCCATCGGTCTCTGATGACAGTCTCACCGTGAGCAGGAAAGTGCAGCTTCGTCAGCAAAGAGAAGCTCTTGAATCGATACCTATTGTCTTCAGTTTTGATTTGAGCCATCCATTGTTGAAGAGAGAGCTGTCTGACTTTGTCTTGATGTAAATTCCATCCTCATTTCTCTCAAAAACATGGTGTAGGAGGATAGCAAAGTAGATTCCAGAGAGGATTGGGGCAAGACCACATTCCTGCTTGATTCTGCTCTATACAAAGTAATCTGAAGTGCTCCCGTCAGACTGGATGCATGCATCCATGTCTTTATGGAAGGAAATTATTAGTTGGAGCAATGTAGCCAATACTTTTCAGAACCGTGTTGAGTTCTGGTCTACATACAGTGTCAAGTGCCTTGGTGAATTCATCAAAAACGAAACAAAGTGACATTCCCTGCTCTCTGCATTTCTTCTGAATCTGGCGCAAAGTGAATACCATATCAGTGGCCTACACTGAAGCTACTTTGTGATTCTGGTGATCCCTCTGCTAATTTCTGGGTTCTCGAGACGTTTCAATATGATCCAGGCAAAAGCTTTCCCCGTTATGCTCAGCAGAGAAATTCCTGTATAGTTGTTACAGTGGAACTTCTTTGTTTTTTTCAGCATGGCAGTAGGTTATACAGCTGTGGTATGAGTACTTTTATCTTTTCCATAATGACATCTCTGGGTCTTTTTCGCGAGATAGTGCATTCACTACTTCAGTCAGCTCCTGCTCTGTTGGCTCATCATCCAGATCAGTGTGTTCAGGAAATGATTGTAGTACTTGCTTGAATTTAGGCTTTTCTGGCATTTCCTGGAGTGCGGATTGGAGTAGCGGTGGATACATTTTTCTCCTTTTTTTTTTTTTTTTGTGTCTGCAATTAGGTATCCAGCCTCAGACGTCAGTTTGGCTACGTTGGTTATGATATTTGGACCAAGAGCTGTCCTCATGATGTTGTGTACTGTCTTTGCATCTCCACAATCTGAGGCTGCTTGAATTGCTGTACACAGACTGATCTAGTATTTATTTGCCTATGTCCAAGGATCTCAATTGTTTTGGTAATCTCATCCCTGAAAGCATCCTTTTTTTTGGCGTGCTCCTTATTTGCAACAAGATTAATTTTGCACTTTACTGTGGTTTTTGATGTGTGGAATTTCTTCGGTGTATCGTGGTCGGTGCTGAGAAAAGCTCTGGTGATTTTTGCAGAATTATTTTATTTCTTTATTATTACATTAACATTTTCTAATCATGTTTGTGAATACCTTGTTGCAGGAGGCCTTTTTTGGCAAAGTCATATTGGAGCAAACAAAAGAAACAACAAAAGGGTTGTTGAAAACAGAATCTGACTCAGATCCTGAACCTTCTGTGCCAGGAAGTCCATCAAAAGCGTTGCCTGTTCTTAGTAAGTCATTTTTTTGTTTTGTTTTGTTTTGTTTGGTTATTTTTGGTGAATTCCCAGATTTGGACATACAGAATTTAATACCGAATGCTTGATATTGAAGTAAAGGAAACTGGTTAAAGTTAAATGCATTGTTATGCATTTGAAGCTGCAAGTGTTTTTTTCTTAATATTTAGACTGTAGGAAACATATATAAAATGGTAAAATGTATTTCCAATACTTGAAATGTATAAAGTGGGTACTGATCACGATTGAGTAAAGACCAAAGCTTTGTCTTTGAAATGTCTGTGACACTGTCAGAAATATTGAGGTCCTCAGTTTGCTATACACGTTCAAAATAATGTCATACCATTATGGAAAAAATGCACACACAGGACATCATGAATAACTCAAAATGAACTTGAAATGTCTGTTTGATAACTTGATTTTTTTTTTATTTCACTATTAAATTTTAAATGCTTACTTTACTTTTATCCAGGGAAAGAGCTTCCAATGGTTAAACCTTCAGGAATGGACATAGATGTGTCAGCAGCTTCCTCTGTTGGGATGCTTCCTCATCCAAGCAATTCTGTCTCTGGCTCAGAGCAGGGTGAAGACATTCAGGGCTTAGGTAGGAAGAAACTCCAAATAATGAAGATGGTCAAGGCAGAAGTAGAAAGAAGTCTTTGTTACAAGGAATCTTCTGAGTATGAAAACACTGAAAGTTCAGATAGGAAAAAGTTCAAAATTTGAAGAGATTCTGAGCTTTAGGAAAGAAAAAGATACCTTTTTACTGCCTTGGCATTGAGTTGAATGATACCTGGGAGTTTCATCAAGCCTAAGTCGTATCAGTCTTAAAGCCTTTCCCTTTTCTGCAAAGGAAAAGGAAAAATGAGAAATATAGCTATCATCTATTTTCTTTATTTCTTTTTCAGATGAAAGTGATTTGAAAGACATTCTTCCTGATTTCCAAGAAAATGATGATATTTTTGATCTCATAAATGAAGAACTGAAGGATGACGGTAAGCTTACTTTGTTTGTTTGTTTTGTTTTAACCCTGAAAAAGCATATGATGTCACCTGGAAGTTGTGAGCTGGAATGTGACCTAGTTGGTAGCTGTTGTTTATAAACGATGGCAGGCAATTTTTCCCCATTTTTTTTTTAGGGATGTGAGAGATTTGCAAATTACAAACTATCTGCGACTAAAAACTGAAAACCTACATATTTTCGCAAAGCTCAATAGCTGCTGAATGCAATGGCACTATTTTTTTTTCCTGACCACACAAATGAAAAAAAAAAAAAAGTGTAATATGTGAAAATGACGTACTTTTTTAATTCCAAGAATTATGAACACGACTGAAAGTAAAATACACGTGAGCATTATGAGTCATAATACTGCTGAAAGAGAAAAAAGAAATATTAGATGATTAACCTCCCTTCTGAGTTCCTTGTTTGCAAGGTAGTGGGCTTAAGACCGCCTTCACCTCATTAGAGAAAAATCAGGCACATAGGCCTAGTAATGCTTGCAGATGTAGTGTTATTCTGTGCACTGTAGCTTGTGGCAATTTATAGGCCTACATTGTGTAACCCTCCAATCAATTCTAGCTTCTCACTCAGTCCATGAGCGGTAAGGCCTGCGATTAAAGTCACGGGTGCGTGAAAAGCATTATTGCTCTTTATCACTCCCCCCTTTTTTTCCCAGCCTGGCCAAGATGTGAAAGAACATACTACCCACTTGGTCTTGTCATTCCATCCCATCCAATCATATTCTTGGTCTTTAACTAACTATTCAATAGCCAATTGCAAAATTCGAAAGAGAAATAACACATAAGCGTTGCTAAACTTAGACCTAGGCCTAAAGTTGCTGATGAGACTGAGATGCAGTAAAGTTTTACTGTCTATTCCATTTCCATGCAGAATTGTTTCTCCACTCTGTGGTTTTTAGTCATTCTAATTGTCTCTTGACAAAATTGCATCTCGCTTTCAATTCTTTTAGTATTCTCTAAATTACGATTAATCTCAACTCACGGAGATCGACAAATACGTGTTGGACTGGGACTGCTTATGATCTATCTGAGGAACTTGTAAAGACCACAGCGTTCATCATAGAGATAGGTCTTTCTGTGGAGTCCTTTAAGAGGCAAAGTGTTGAACAATCATTTCCAGTTAAACAATGATCATATATCTCGGTTCTTCTCTAGGTATTACTCTGGACAATATGAATGCTGTAACCAGCAAGGATACAGCTTCCAACAAGTCAGGATTACCGGACAATCTGGACCAGATGCTGACCTCTGGCATGGACAAGGGCCTGGATGTGGATGACTTTATTTCAGAAGGTATGAGAAATGCTGCTTATTCATCGTTAGAGCAAGGTGTGTGTTTTAATAAAGGGTTTTGATATAGAGCAGAGGTGCAAATACCAAATGTAAGCTTCAGCAATTAAAGTTAAAAGTAAAGAAATCATCAGCAAATTGATGTTTGGTGTTACCTCATTTTTGATCTGTTACAAATGAGCACCCCTATGTTCATAGATCATATCTTGTTTAGTATTTTGATTGTGAGCGATTGCTTTTTCAGGTCTTGTTCACATTGACAGTAAAACTGTGGAGGATATCTTTAAAGGTGTACTGTCAGGTTCTCAGTCCAACCAACCTACAGACACGCCCAGTCCTTCAGGTATAGACTTTGCATAAGACATATTTCATGTAAAAACCAAAGGATAAAGTAGCTTTTATGATTTATGTTCACTCTTTGCTGTGTATGCTCATTGTAATAACAAATTCTTCACCTCAGAGGAACTTAAAAGCATAAATTTTTTTTTCTTCAAATGTTGTAATCTATGACAGATATTATTGATGGTTCTCCCCCTCACCTCCCTAAAAAACCCCAAAAACTATTTATTCTCTTTCTAATGTGCAATTACATCTCGTACTGTTGTAAGATAAATGGTCATTCAAATTTTGTTTATTTGTCAGGCCAGTACAACATGTCTATGACTCCAGGAATGTCAAATGCCCCAGGTCAAGGCCAGCCTGGCATGCCCCCTTCTCCTGGGACTGGAATGAGGTCGAATATGACTACGTCACCAGTTCAGGGACCTCCTGGCCTGCCTCCCTTTGGTATGCCATTCAACCCTTCTTATGGGTAAGTACAGTTCTTTTTTAAAACATAAATGGATACCGTTTCAAGCTATGTGATAAATGTGTGGTGATTTTGGCAGTTTTAATACTGTTCTAAAATTTCATCGTAACTCAGGTATAATTTGCCAATTAGATGGAACATTTAAAAAAAAATCAGTTGATTGAAAATTTATGTTAAAACAGAAAAAAAGGCTTAGTAATGAAAAGTAAATCAATAAAATGACAGAAAAATGTGAAGTAAAAACCTCTTAGATATCTGTATTAACTATTGGTTAAAAAAAAAGCAGAAGCACAAAATTGCTGACTACAGTGTTCTTCCCCTGTACCTTTTAACCTATACAAATCTGTTCTTTACTTTAATGTCTAATCATTCCAATTTGAGATCATTTTACCTCTTCTTTTATAAAAAAACAATCCTGAATAACAGGCAACAGATGGGTCAATCATTTCCTCCTGGTATAAGTCCTGGACCTCAAGCTCCATCTGGGCCATCAGGACCTCCCCCACCTCAAGGCAACCTGCCTCCATGGGGAGTGATGGAGGAGGAGGCTGGCGATAGCAATAAGAGGAACATCTTGAAGTGGGAGCAGGAAGAGGAGATGGGCGACCAGGCCACCATTTCTTGTGTCCTTTATGTCAACATGTGTCACCCAGACCTCAAGCAAAAATATCCGGGTGAGTCTATTTTATGGAGTCTACTGCTTATAGCAATTTTTTTTCTTGGACTCTGCTTCAAATTGCTCCCTGTTCTGATTGCTTTGTGAGAGAATTCTTTTAACTTTGAATGTACCCCAATTCCGCAAACATCTGAAAATGATGAAATAATAAAAGAATGTAGAAAACTTAAATATTTTACTTGTACCTGAGTATTTTGTTTTAGAACTTCAGAAAAATGTTAATATCATCCCATGAGACACAGTTCAGATATGGATCTTTAAGCATTCATGTATTTGGCTTGTCATCATTTGAATAGCATTTTTCAGTCAGGGTCTTCCATATTCTTTTTCAGACTTGAATGAAAGATCCAAACAAATTGCCAAGTTGTGGAGAAAATTAACACCAGATGAAAAATCCCCATTCCTGGTATGTTGTTGTTTGTTGAACTTTTCTTGAATTTTTAATGAATTGTAATACATTTTAAACATTTTTAATGATTATTCTGTCCAAATGTCCAATCATCATGATATGAATATGACAAGTTCTTTAGTGAAAATAGTTCTTATAATGAGGTGATTAAGTGGATGCATTCAATACTCATACCTGCATTCTATCTATCTATCTAATCCTCTTTGTACTAATTAGCACATAAGGCTTCCACCAGAGCTCGCCACTGATGCCGATAGGCTGAAACTCGTTCTAAGCGGCCCCAAGTCCAACCCTTCTCCCTCATCTCCCTCTCCACAGTTCTCCTCCAAGTTTCCTTGGGATGACCTCATTTTCTTTTTTCTGATGCTATCTTGAACTCTGGCGTTCATCCTCTTGGTCTTGCTGCTACTAATTCATACCTGCATTACTGAGCTGCAAATTCAAGTATGCACCTTTGAGTTAGTGTACAACAAGGTCCAGACAAGGTGGTTTGCATTATGCTTCTTCACAGTTACTCTTTTGTTTTATGCACGATTGCTTGTGAGTAGTGAAAAATGATCGGTGCTTTGTTATTTTCCTGGATGTCATTACATGTTATTTCACACTGATTCCTGACACTCTCTTTTCTTTTCCCTCACAGACCAAAGCAAGAAAGAACAGAACAAGCAGTCGTGTCCAAAAGGCTCAGAAGGTATTACATTGTTCTAAACTGTTTTATTGTATTTATGTTTGAAGATGTTCCAGTGGTGTCAATTTTCATTGACTTTCAACATGAAAAAGGATTCATCATTGATTCTTGGTGCTTAATGGCTGTATTTGTCTTAAGACCCCCAAAACAGTGTATTGTATGCTTCCTTCCCCCACTTGTTATCTTGTCCAGTAATGCCATGCTACACTTCTGTAAGTTTGGACAAGCTTTCTGTCTTACTCGAACGCTCCAGATATTTCTTCCCAGATATTCTGTTCCAATAGCAGCTTTCACTTCAACGTATTTGTCATGCCAAATTTTCGTCTCCTCCATAGATCCTTGTAGACCCCCCACCACCACCTATCTGTATTATATGGAACTGCCCTTTGTTTTGTCTCATTGTGAGTTTGTGCAGCTGGTGCATTATTCATTCATGGCTGTTCAGCTGTTCAGATTCTTTTGGCTGAGATAAAGTTACAGAAATCCTGATCAAAGCTGAAAATCGTTGATGCATTTTTCCTCCTTTTAAAATATTATTGAGAGAATGCCTGTGTTTGGTCTTGTAAATGATGTTATGTGTATATAATGGAGATGAGCTGTGGATCTGCCCTGAAGAAAAAAGTTTTGAATAAATCTGGAATTGACAGTTATAAGCATAATGTTGATAGTCGCTGATAAACTTTGTTTTAAATTGTTGTTTCACTTTCAAGACATTCATTAAAGATTGTATAATTTATAGATTTAAAAAGACAATCTTGGGCGATAATGTGATTTCCAAAGAAAGTGTAAAGCATATCCTCAGCTTTTTCCAAGAATGAATGTTGTTTTATTTGTATTCACTCCAACCCTTGTGTGTTACAGAAAAAAGCTGCCCAAAAGTCCAAAAATGTAGGTTGATGACTAACGTATGCCCTCATCTGTTTTACATTCATGTCTGCTCATTGACTGCATTCCTGTGCAAATACTTACTCCACAAGAGCTTACTTGTATCTCCTATTGACTGAACACTTTTTGATGCTCTTGCTCATGGCTGGCAAAGAGAGAAAACAAAACAGCAGATTATGAACTGCCTGCATTTTTTTCAGAACATAGCTCAGCTTTCAAACAACCTAGATCTGCTTTTTCATTTTGTAGATAGTCTGTGTAAATAGATGACATACAGGCATAGCCAATTTAGAAGGAAAATATTGAGTTGATTTTGGGTTTGGTATAGATTCCAATGAATGTAACAGAATAGCTGAGTGATTTAAGACCCAAATAAAAAGTAGGAGCATTTTGCAGCTATCTGAATTTTTTGGTCAACATGAAGCATATGACATAAAGTCCTTGGTTTTATCAAATTTATGTACAATGGAAAATTTGGGTTTAAAAAAAAAAAGGATAAGTTATGCAGTACTGAAATGCCTCTTCCCGTTGTTTCAGTGTCAGTTTGGGTACTTTGTGTACTTTTTTTTTTATTTTTCTGTCAACTAGACTATTTTTTTTACTTCTGGATTATAGCTGCCTCCCCGTTTTGTTTTGAATTTAGGTTATTCGACTTCTGTTGATAACATTCTACTTGCAGCTGTCTCGCATCTGCAACTAACATGCATTTGGATACTGAAAATTACGATTACACGTGTGAATAGTGTCTTGACTAGCCAAATGTTCTTAACTTGACACATGATATTTATAATTATGATCAACGTTATTAGCAAACCATTTAGTGTGTTTGAGAATGCACTTTTGTTTTGTTCCTGTCTGTTTCTAACTTAGTAATTGAACCCTTAATATATTGTTTTTATGGGTAGTCTTTACATTAATTTCTCTTTCTTTTTATTCTTGTGTTAAATGTGTTCTCAAAAAAAATTAACCAAATCTTGTTCAGCTATCAGGAGTATTTTCTTCTGCCGAAAGTTTTACGAATTGAAGTTTGTTAATATAGTCGTAAGAATTTACAAACTTTATTAATTTCTTTGAAAATAATGAATGTTTCATCAGTGTAGACTATGACATAGTTGCACATGGATCGGCTAAAAGTACAAGTGTAATATGAAATTTGCTCCCTTCGCTCTTTACTTACGTGAGATTACTTTAGAAGTTATATTTAACAGATACCCGTAAGAAAATTTTTTTTATTCAAAAATACTTTCTTAGTTTTAAAGCAGTCTGCTGTTTATCAGTTCTTGCATTTTAAAAAAAGCAACACTTGGCGAGTGTTAAAACTAATATTTATCTGTCACACTGATGTGATTTATAATCTTGGAAAATATAGGTGCTAAGCTTTTTTCTTATGCTTAACCTAAAAAAAAAAGACAAAAAACGATTTTTGGGAATTGATGGCTAAAGATTTTGCAAGTAATTGTGGTCTCAAGAAGATTTTTACTTCCTCTTTCTCCCTGATAGCAGGTAAGCCAGGAACTTCAGCGGAGACAGGAAGCTCAAAAACGGCAAGACAGTGTAGCCATGCCGCCCCCACCAGCTCCTCCGCCTCTACCCCCTGGGGAGCAGTATATTGACGGTGAGTCAGGGATAGTCAGGACATCATTTTAAATTAATTTCGAAGGGAAGCATTTGACGCAGAAATCTCAGACCTAGTGTTAACAGCGTTTTAGGAACAAAGTAGTATTCATATGTACTGAGATTAATGCAAGAAAAGATGTGACTTCATATTGAGTGAAGTTTTTATTAAGTTTGGTTAGGGAATTACATATTTGTCTTTTTTGCCATACTTGATGATTTATTTTTGAATTATTCTTTCGTATGACACTTATTATTATAAAATATTAAAGAATGTTTACATTGAAGGTGATCATTTTCTTCCTTCAAAACATAACTTTCCTGAGATGGCATCTTCCAAACCAAGTCTAATTGCCGATCTTATTTTACTGTTTGTAGCCTGTTAATATACAGTAAGGGTCATCTGCTTTTGTCATCTCTTACTTTATTTAAATTGGTGTTTTACTTTCTGTTTAAATCTGCAGGGTCCAATCCAATGATGAGCCCACATGGTGGAGGTGGGGCCTCCCCTTACCCGAGGCACAGCTGGCAGGACGATGGCTACATGAAACCCCCAGGAACACCAGGCACCCCAGATATGGCCATTTCCCCGGGGGATCAAGGTATGTTCTCCCCACCAGCAGGGGGGCCAGGAGGAAATGGGGCCTCGCCTGATCCCTATGCTTTCCCATCTCCTGGAGGTTCAGATCCATTCAGTCCGACACAACCCCGGCCTCCTGGAGTCCGGCCATCCCTTAGACTTCCTGGCTTGCAGGCCTTTGGTGCTTCAAGTCCTCGTGACGACGGCGGAATGTTTCCAGGTCCTGGTATGGCTCCCAGAGTACGGCCTAACTCAGAGCCCTTCTCTCAGCCTGGAAGTGCGGGCGCTGAAATGTACTTGCCAGGACCTCACAAGCCTGGTGGTGAGTCACGGAATCTTTCAATGTTTTTCCCTTGTTGATGACCAAAGCATTTTGCTGTTTTTTTTGTGTTTGCATGATTAGTAATTTGATCTATATTATTGCCCAAAGCAATAAGTATATTGGAAAGTAAAGTATTAATTCTTACTTTCCTTTCACCTCTGCTTATTAAAGCATAAAAATATATATCATTATTTATAACGTCGACTCAAATATTATGGCCACATTAGACGTCACAATACCATCCTAAAGACAATTTTAGAGGGCAGGGTCAACGGAAAAAGGAAAAAAGGAATATGAAGACGATCCACGGCGACGAGGAAGCGGCCACTTAGTTACCGCTTGGCTGAGCAAGAGGTGTGACCAACTGTCACATAAGTCAGAG
>JBDFRD010283028.1:0-10767 GCA_039654405.1 Bullina lineata
ATGATGATGATGATGATGATGATGATGATGATGACGATGACGACGATGATGATGATGATGATGATGATGATGATGATGATGATGATGATCATGATGATGATGATGATGATAATGATGCTGCTGCTGCTGATGATGATGATGATGTACAAATTTATTTCTATAACTGATTCACAACTCTTACTACTTAACATTACCCTGTAGGGATTATAAATCAAGGCGACAAGCTCAGAATTTAATAAATTCTCAAACAAAAAAAGTCAAATAAAACAAGCAAACAGCAAAAACCTTGAGGGCTTGTGTGAATAGCGTCAAATTTGGGAGTGTGGACAGTGTATCCTCAAGATCCGCGGGCTCATTATCCGGGAAAAACGGCTCCAGCACCTGGTCGATGACGTGCATATAGCCGTTGATACTCTCTATATCCGCCTGGACTACATGGGCGTACCTGGAGTGGTTGACCAGGATGTTGAGAGCCTGAAAAAAATTGATAATAAGAAAATTTATGGGGAAATAGCATCAGAATGTTATTTATATTCTAGAGATAAAAAAAAATCAACTTCACTTTTTATAATGTTATGTCAGATGCTGAAAAGGGCGAATATCTTAAGCCAGGCTTAAGTAGATCTAAATAAACAAAAATAACAAACAAAAAAACTTTATTGGAGTAATACAAGTAGGTCAGACGTCAGATATCTGGTTCATCGAGGTCAGACGTTGCATATTAATTATAGGCCCGTAGCAAGTCCATGACAATACAATGATGAAAGAGTGCCATAAAAAAAAGTTCGTGCACTTACGTTCTCTCGCTGGCCATAGACAATGTGTAGAGAAAAGCCGTCGTAGAGCGTCTGATAGCGATCGTAAACTCCGTCCATAGCCACGAGGCGTCTCTGGGACCACACGGAGTAGATGGTGTGGAAGCTGAAGGAGGAAGATATAAAAAGACAATGGCAGCAAGGCGTTTCTATTGATTGGTCCTGGGAATGAGGAAAGCCAGTTTACATACACCCCTTCTCGTCTCTCTGCTGAAGAAGAAGGCTGACTAGCGTACAAAGACATGTAAAATGTTAACCCTTTTACTGCCAAATTCACGGATCGACCAAAAGCGATGTCCACTAATAGCCGACATTTATAGTGTTACTTCGCTGGATCCTAATTTCTAGTTATCAACATAACAACCACCTCTTTACTGAACGCTTTTTTTTTTCAATGAAGTTCTTCTCATTATTTCATGGTAAATTATTTTTGTTTGCTAGGATTAAGCTCTAGATAGCTGGCAGAGAAAGGGTTAAGATAATCAGACTTCAAAATAAGGGCAACTCGTCTGAGGCAGTGAAGGGAATTGTTTAGTTTTAGATCCTCATCATCGGTCTACTAGGTCCAGTGGCGCATTGGGCAGCAACAACTTCTCTCTACCTCTGTATGTCATGGGCCATTACAGTCGGACCCCAAAGCTTCCAAGTTCCCTCTCTTCTACAACACGTTAACCCCAGGCCTTCCTTTTTGACGTCTTCATTCTATTGGCCGATAAAACCTGTCTTCCCGAGCCCATAATTGATTGCATTGCAGAAAGGGGTTGAAATATTTCTTGACGTTACTTCATAAAATGCCAACATTCCGATGTATTACAGGAGTGTAAATTGGACGCACATATTGTACAGCCTGAGCTTGGCATGGATGCTGTATCTGATTATCTCCATTGATCATGCTGCTGAAGACAGCCAGTGCCTGATCAATGGTTCATGAAGACGTTTCTTTCAAGACTTGACAGAAAGAACAGGAACGGATGTAGTCAGTGACGACATCTTCTGGCTGAGAGTAGTTGTAAAAATATAACTAAAAATGTAGGGGATAATATGACCAACTTGCCGAAGATTGTCATGTTAAATAAAATTCATTGTAACTGGTTGTTCGTCATATCAACTGTGTTCTATTCGTTAAACACTTAAAAAAACACATGTTGACAGAGCAAAAGTATAACCACCATAGTTATTCTTGCGCCAACACAACAGCGTCCAAACACTTCTTTAATATTTTCACAAAAACAGCAAAAAACTTCACAAAGGATACAATATAACTGATAGGATGCTGCAGGAAATGAATAGTTAAGAAGATTAATAATACCAGCAAGACGAACTGTCTCAAAACAATAATCGACATCAAAACTCGACATTTCCATCTTCTAGGGTGTCATACACCAAAGTGAACGATAAAGAATGAAATAACTACAAGAAGGAAAGGACGAGTAGACATGAATAAAAAAAGGATGTGGACAGGAAGATGGGGAAGCGGAACAGCAGTACAAAAACTAAAAAGAACAAAACAACACGAAACACAAATTGACCAACAAAGTATGTAAAAAGGAAAGACAAAGCGGAAATAAGAGAAACGGGTAAAACGAGACACAATGAAACAATTATAAGGTAAATATCGAAATTAGTATCGTGAAAAGGTTTGCCTATGTAGCATTTACGTTTTTGCTCTTTTTCCTGAGTACTAGTCTGTGATTATTTTTTCACGGGAAAGATCTAATTCATTATGTTTGCACCGTCCATATCCTAAGAGTAAAGCATTATCAACATGCAGAATAATACGATATAATTTGGACGTAAAAATGCATTTAATTAGAATTAGAGTGTAAAGAGTTTTCTTGATCAATAATACGTTTTGAGAGTTTCTTGTAGTGGCAGTGTTTTCCTTTCTTCTTTCCTTCGCGATGACTAATGCGTAGGTAAATGATGGCTCTGCCTTAGTCGCTCTTCACTGTCGTCAATACATCGCTAAATACTTTGTCATTCCTTGTCAGACAAGGCCCAAGTTGACGTGGCGCTCTGCGAGGTGAACTTTTGACTCTGGCGTGCAAGCAGCCACTCAGCGTACAAGGTCCATTAGGAAGCAGCTGTGTTGACACAAGGAAGCGATTAAATCCTTTAAATGGCCACGCCTATGGTCAGTGTTGACGCCCATGTGACCACACTGGTCATCTCTATGTCCATTTCATTTTCGTTTTCTCTATACATAAGTATGGCTGCTTGTCTGTCTGCCTGTCTGGCTACCTGTCTGTCTGTCTATCCGCCTCTCTTTCTCTGTCTCTGTCTCTCTGTTTCTCTACCTCTCTGTCTCTCTCTCTATTTCTCTGTCTCTCTCTCTCTCTTTTTCTCACTCACTCTCTCTCTCTTTCACGTGCTTACGTGTCCCTATTGAACTTGTAGATCTCTTTATCAGCATGTATAATTAATGCAACTTGATTACTTCTTTCCTCCCTCTGTTCCTAATTGAGAACAGGCGCATTTAATTGTCTCTCATTTTCTGTCATTTTCGGAACGAATTGCTTGAGACAACTCCCCGTCGATGCATGAATGCGGTTAGACGCAATTATGAAATATTATAATTTAAATTAAATCTTTCATTCACAAGGCTCTCAAATAAGGTGCAAAACAGTGAAAAAAAGGCTGCAGGGAACTGAAAAATACGATGTGGTAAAAATTAATACAAATAAAAGGAACTATCCCCAAGAATACAAAAACAAACCAACGCTCGACATGACTGTCTTCAGGTTGAAATAACAGGCAATCACTACCAAAACCGCATCAAAGTCACTTGGGTAGTAATTGCTTGATGTTTCAACCCCTGACGACAGTAATGTCGAGCGTTGGCTTGTCCTTTGTATTCTTCCGGATAGCTCTCTTCATTTGTATTTACCACTTCTCAGTAAGGTCAGTGACAAGCCTAACATTGAAGCAAAATGAAGAAACTCATACAATTATTGGCGGTGACTTCTATGGAAGAACTACATAGACAACATCACAACAACAACAAATGTTCATAGTCGAGTATAACAATATTAACAGTGCACTTCATAATCCGTCTGGGTCCCCCCCCCCCCACCCCCACCCCCGCACCCCAAACCCATGTCCCAAACCCATGCCCTATGTTGGAAATAATGAGTACCCAGGGCCCCGTCTCCCAAAGATTGCTCTCCAGGGTCAGTTCTCTCTACACGCTTTGCCTTCCCTACGTCAAACAAAGGTGGCGCGGTGGCCGAATGGTTAGAGCATTGGATTCCAAATCCAAGGGTCCAGGGTTCATATCCTGGAAGTGACCGTGTTGTGTCCTTGGGAAAGACAATTTACATCTGTTTTCCTGTCCCTACACAGGTGCGAATTGGGTACCGGCATATTCTGCTGGGGAAGTAAGCCTACGACTGACTAGCGTACTGTCTAGGAGATGATGTAAAAATCATCTGTTCCGCTTCACGCTATCGAAACCAGTATAAGCTCCTGCTATATGGGTTTCATTGGCTTTAAAGGAACTTACTACGTTAAACAAAGTCAGAACGTGAAGTCACGACGGTCTCAACGTAGTGGCCCCATGATCCAGACGGGACGTGCAGGGATTACGTCATGTGCAGGGCCCTATTATTCACCAAGAGCTCTCCTTCAAGTATGCGACGAGAAAGAGCGACTTCAGGATTCAGTACAGTTTGCATGCGGTCACCGAAATAAAAACGCAATGGTATAGCCAATAACGAGTTAGTAGTGAAATGAATGCAAACAAATAGACAAGGCTGCAGGGAACCTGAACAATGCAAGAGCCACCCCGAAGAACACAAGGACAAACCAACGTGTCGACAATAGTTGTCTTCTATGGGAACAACAAAAAAAGAGCAATAAAAAACAACACTTACACAGAAGGAGAAAAGAAGAAGATATAGAATACGAATTAGCCTAGCTTGAAGTATTTTTGATAGAAGAGTAGTGAACACTACACTGTTAAGTATGGCAGTAAGCGATCCTCTCGGCATTGTCTGAACGTCCAGGCAGCACAGCTGTCTTACGGTTATTTGGACAGGAGTTTGTGTAGATCTGGATATCTATATGGCGGAGCGGTGGCCGAGTGGTTAGAACATTGGGGACTTAATATAAGGGTCCTTGGTTCAACTCCTTAGTGATTGTGCTATATCCATGGGTACGACTTTTGTTACTTGTATATATACTTGTTATTTATAAAAGCAGTTGCATACGAACCAGTTATGGAACAACACAGCAATTTGCCATAATGGTGCATTTTGCTTATACATGAATTGCTATGGATAGTGTACTTACTTTAGGAAAGACAACACGTTCTCTTCACTGTTCCAGTAGTCCTGGCCCGTTTGTCCGGAGGAGACGTTGAGAAATTTCTCAATGGCCTGGTTAGATGGCGCGAAGAAGGTCAAGTTTTCCCCAGGATTGTCCAGAGCCAGATCAACAGCTGGGACACTCTGACAAAAAGAACATGCGACGTATAGTGACACGAGCTATCAAGAACTGTGACAGTCTGACATTGATTATATCAAACTGGGATTAATTGGACTGGAAAACTGCCGAAAAAAATCAAGAAAGCAATTAAATCATAGAATTATGTCAGACGTAGGATTTAATTTAATGACGTTATTTATCACGACAACCTGACTGCGCCATTCTGATGTCATTCCAATTAACCATGGCGTAAACATACAAGTCACATTTCCAAGTCATCCCTGTATCCTAATGAACCTGAACTCTTACGCTGCCGAAGGGAGTGGTACTCTTCCTACTACTTATTGGTCAATCAAGAACCAAGAGATTTTCACAGACACCCATCCACACACAAAGACAATCAGACACATACACATACAAACACAGACACAGCAGCAAAGTCTCAAAAACGCAAGAATAATCCATATGTTACAGAGACAGGGCACTACAACCTTAATGACTCTTTCTTCAGACTCAGCCAAAGAACGCTCCAAAATAGGAGCCTCCAGAAATGCAATGGCTTGGCGTCAATAATTCGTGGGAGGTCCATTGACAAGCTCTAATTGACCACAGACACCAAAGGCTGATAGCATGTAAATGAGCTAGTCCACTGTCAGATGGGAGTTCGCCCACAAGGGGCCAGTGTGCTGTCACTGACCACTCCTTGACCACTAATTTCCATGAGGTTGGTGAGGTTAACGGCAATGTCCATCGCCTTTGTTTTGAGGCCAATTCAGTATTCATTCTGATCCACGTGCAATGTACATACGTGATATTCGTTATATTTTCCAGCTCATTCTGTGTATCAAAACAACCTTGGGAAAAATCATCCTTCAGTGAAATGTCCATTCTTCAATTCATTTCAAGCATGTGGTATTACTGAAGCAGACCAAAATATCAAATAATGAAGATCTTGCTTTATCAACCGAGTATAATAATTATTTACCCCGTCTTATCGTTGTTTCATAACGTCTTCTCACTGAGAATGTCAAGTTGGATCCGTGATTTTGGCACGTTTTTCCGTTACTGTGAATGGAACAACACGATGGACCCGGACCATAACCCGGAGTTGAACCCAGGACCCTTTGATTAGTCCGTTTTGAACAAGAGAACGCGAATACAATTGGAGGTTTGGAAATGAATATTTGGTGTAAATTTCGAATGAACTAATAGCGTGGTGGCCGCGATAGGTCAGAGCGTACACGAAGAATCTCGAGGATCTTATGTCAGAGTTCTCAAGGTAACCATGACTTATTTTTGGGAAAGCTGTTTTACACGCATTTTCCTCGCCCCATCATTCTGAGAAACTATTATCGAGCTTCTGGCATCGGAGGATCTTTGGCAAAGAAAACAATGATATAAGCTCTTCATCATCATCATTGCCCTTCACCCTTATCAGGGTATAGGCCACACACAAGGGATTTCCACTTCATTCTGTCCCAGGGTAACCTTGCCAGTTCTGACCATGTTTATCCTGTTGTTTCTTTGTCTCTCTCCACACATCTTCTCTATGTTTCCCCTGGCCTTCCCAATTTTTAGGTTCCTTGGGGGTTCCACTGCAGTGCCTGTCTGGTGATGATACATGGTGCTTTCCGTAAAGTATGCCCAATCCATCTCCATCTTCGTTTTCCCAGTTCTTCTTCCATGGGTGCATGCCCTGCTCTCTTCCACATTTCTTCATTCCTGATCTTATCTTCCCACTTGATCTTGAGCAACTGCTCAATGTCTGGATCTTCTTAAGGATGCTTTTTGTGGTTGTCCATGTTTCTCATAGATACATCATCATACATCAGGATTCCAATCTGCTTACATGCTAACAAGGCGACGGTCACGTTACATATTAGCAAATAGCAGACAAAGTATCCTGGAATAACTCTCATCTATTTTTATTTGATACATAAACATTAAAAGCGTGCGCAAGGACCATCTATGTTCCCAGCGACAGTATAACTCCGTCTCCAACGACCTAACTATCTACCCGTGCGTCACGGGACAGAGTATTCTAGATAATAGTGTTCTAGAAGCTGGAAGACAAGTCCAGAGCAGGTCATGGTGTCAATGAAAATGTACTTAGGCTTGGTTTTTTACGTCCCCCTCCACACAGTAACGGTCATCTCAGGAGACGGAGGGTGGAGGGCTGGTTCCATTTCATGACCCCGGCCAGTGACGGGGTTCCACTCATGTGATGAACAGTAGTGCTTTCTTCAGTTTCAAACTGAACAACCAGTGAACGAGTTGGCCAATTCAGGATGAGACTGCTGAGAAAGTGAACAAGTGGCGCTCGTACTTGCCGTCTTTTGAGGCTTGGGGAAAGTTAATTGCGTATATCCGTGTAATCTTTCTTAGTTTGATAGCATTTTTATCGTTACCTGTGGACAACGCACATTTTGCGACATATTCCTGTATACGTGGGGCCTTGCATTTAAAGATAATTCAAGCTGAACAAAAACATTAGCGTTCTCCTTCGCATTCTAAACAGTAATACGTCCAAAATGAATCCTTCAAAATTCGTATTTCGACCAATGAAACGACGAGGAAGGGACAGGACTACGCATGCGTACCTAAACCGCAGTTATTTATCGGCCATTGTGTTTTGACTAAAAGAGACACAATCAGAAATGCTATAATAAGAGACCAAACTCAAACAAAAGACATTAAAACTAAGATAGGGATAAATCAACTAAGATGGTTCGGACATGTAAACAGAATGGATGACAACAGAATAGCTAAGTCAATATATCATGCTAAAACACAAGGCAAAAGACCAAAAGGCAGACCAAGGAGAAAATGGGAAGAGGAGATCAAAGATGCTTTGAAAGAAAGAAGTCTAACCTTCACTGAAGGAAGTACGAAATGTCAGGACAAGGTGGCCTGGAAAGGGATCCTTACAACAAACCTATGCACCGAAAGGTAGAGTTGGGGACAGATAAAGTAAGTAAGTAAGTGTTTTGGTTTCAGATGTATGTATCATCAAGTCCATAACAATCAGTTCAGCGAGTAACAGTCTTGACACACGCCACAGAAATCATCAGGCATGAACCTGGCTTCCACTGGTTGGTCATTCTGGGACCTCTAGGCTCGGTGTGAAACGCATTTGCCTGAGCCACAACGCTGGCTTTACTGTTCAAGACATCTGTACACCGTTATCAGCAGGATTCCATGGCCACGTCGTCGCCTTGATGTGGACGTAGATAGAAGGTGGAACATCTCATTCTGGGGTTTAGGAGAAATCATCACAATGTAAACAGGATTAGAGGACACTAACGCTGGTGGCGTTTATCGCTGTATTTATCGTCGTATTTATCACTTTATTTATCTCTGTATTTATCGTCGTATTTATCACTTTATGCATCGCTGTATTTATCGTCGTATTTATCACTTTATTTATCGCTGTATTTATCGCTGTATTTATCGTTGTATTTATCACTTTATATATCGTTGTATTTATCGCTGTATGTATCTCTGTATTCATCGCCGTATTTATTACTGGTGACGGTGGAACTTTTGCCGAATCTCACTAATTCAACAACATCTTGAAAACAGATATCTTTTGTAGATTTAGATTCCTATGTTGTTTTTAATCATGTCTCGAAATGCTGCCTCCGTTACATGACACAAAAACACGATGACGAGAAGCGTATGCGTTTTGTTTCTTTTGTCCACGCCAGTCTCAAGCATGTATTGATCGACGAATGAAACAAAGAAGCGAATTTGTCCTCAGCTGACAGCATGAACGATGCGGAAAATATTTTGACGGGTTTTGTGGGTTTTCCGAACAACAGAAGCAGCGAATTCTTCCTCCCATGCCACAGACACGAAACTCATGCATATTATGCCGGCGCTGGCAATTTGGCATATTATTTCAGTCCAGTTGTTTTCCTGGCCAACTTCATGAGGAGTTATGCCCCCTGCCCCCACTGTCCACCCTCGGACATAACTTGCATCTGAAGACGTCGGGGCAAACTCGCACTACGCCTCATCCACCCCCTGTTCTTTTTTTTCTTCCTGGAGAAAACTATGCTTGTGTTGAAAGATTGGATCAGCCAGGCCGTGAATGCGAGGTTACAAATGGAGGAATAGTCGACCTGGACACAACAAACGCAAAAAAAAAATGTAAGAAAAACAGAAGAAACTTATTGGAGTGGTGGGACTTGGTTCTTGTTAGGATTCCTGGCGATGACGAGGAGAAATGATGATTCGGGTAGTGGGTGGGAGGATTCTTTATGATCGATTTATTCTTTGGTAAGGGAACCAGGAAAATCTGGGCAGGGTCGTGAAAGAAAAAAGGGGCGGTGCAGAGATATGGAGCTGTCTCATACTCCAGCAGCACTGCTCACATCGCCCTTGTGGAGTTCGATTGGGTTCAAAATGTGCGCGTGAAAAAGAACAATTGTGGAACAACTTGAACACCTCTTACAGCTCACAAAGTCCAAAAAATGATATGCGGAACCATTGTTGACTTCAAATCTTTTTCCTCATCTTAGTTCTGCCTTCCTATGACAGACTAGCGTCCTGTATAGGAGATGAAGTTAAAAATCATGTGTTCCGCTTCACGCTACCGAAACCAGGATAAGCTCCGGCTCTTTGGGCCTCATGGCCTTGAAGGAACTCTACGTTGTTACATTTTAGTCCTGTCTTACTAAGTCTTAATGAGAGGCGCGTTTTTACCCTCGATTCAGGGCTCGCTGTTTCAAATGTTGCCGTATGCACCATGTTTACGGCGTCCCCAGCCTTTTAGGCAGCTGCAATCTGTTTGTGTGAGGAGTTTGGACTCCGTAGCCCGGATTGATTCAGGACAGGAGACCTTTTTGCCTTGTTTGCTTGTGGCTCCAGACCAGAAAAAGAAACTCGATGTCTCCGAGTCTGCCCTCCCAATCAATACTGGTTGATGTTGACATATAGCAGGAGATAGAAAACAACCCGCCCAGAACGTTGTGCATATGAAGTAAAACATCAAAACTCGTGCTGAGTCCAAAACAGTTGGAAACACGCATTAAACCAAAACCTGTGTGTATCGATGTCCGGATTTACATTGATTTTATAATCTTATTAAACAGGGACGTTTATCATTCATGTACAAAAAAAATCGTAAACGCATTACACACTGAAATCTCGGATTTTTTGGTTTTTTATATAAACACGTCGGACTGGGTAGAATTTGGATTACTGAGAATAATGAACATAGATAGAGTTTTTCAAACGAAGCCAAGAAGCCGACACATTTTTTAATCCAATTTTTTGTTTAGTCAAACACGCGCCCAAAGATCTGAACCTAGGAGAAAGGCCAGCAAGTATTTATTTCTGAGTCTTTACAGGCCATAGGCGGAAAGCCTACATTGCTCTACACTACAATGAACAGGTATTCGTTCTGTTCAAGCCTTGAGCTCTAAGCCCTGTGTGGGACCAGCATCTAGATAGATAGATGGATAGATAGATAGATAGATAGATAGATAGATAGATAGATAGATAGATAGATAGATAGATAGAT
>JBDFRD010283139.1:0-10766 GCA_039654405.1 Bullina lineata
AGAGAGAGAGAGAGAGAGAGAGAGAGAGAGAGAGAGAGAGAGAGAGAGAGAGAGAGAGAGAGAGAGAGACAGAGAGACAGAGAGAGAGAAAGAGAGAGAGAGAAAGAGAGAGAGAGAATAACACGCTAAGGAAATTTTAAAAAGACAAAAAAATGAGCACAAAAAAATACAACCAAGCCACATCGATATCAATAAAGAATCGAAACCAAATCGATATCAATAAAACAACGATTTGAAATTAATAAAAAAAGATCCAAAACAAGCGGAGAAAAAGACAGCAACAACAAAAACAAAACAAAAAGAAAACAAAAACAACAATACCCCCGAAAAAATCCCGGAAAAAATTCCTATAACATCAACTCCAACCTCTCACTCAACACCAACACCAAAAAAATCTCAAAAATTAAACATAACAGCATACAACACACTCTTCTTACCACTCCCCCCCCCTTTTTTTTTTAATCTTAAAAATAAATTCCAGAAAAAATTAGTTGCCTGCAGAACGCTTCAATTCCAACAGTAGATAATGCCCCTCTCCTTAACCCTCCTACTCATCAACAAGAACAGTGGCGGTGTTGGAACAAATGAACGATGAATTCCTATAGAGAACAAGGTTAATTCTTAGTAAAAGTTCCCTCAAGGCCATGAGGTCCACAGAGCCGGGGCTTATCCCGGTTTCTGTCGCGTGAAGCGGAACAGTTGATTTTTACTTCATCTCCTAGACAGGGCGCTAGAGGAAAAATGATGTAAAGTGTCTTTCCCAAGGACACAACACATTCACCTCCCGGATTCGAACCCTGGACCCTTGGATTAGGAGTCCAACGCTCTAACCATTCGGCCATCGCGTCACCTAAGGTTAAGTTTTAACGCTCTCTATTTCCGCATCTTCAAGTTCCAGTCAAATCAAAGAAATACTTGTAAACTAAGAAGCAATAATGTTTCTACTCATTCTTCACCCTTTACCACTGGAGTATGCTGTCTTAGTTTTACTGCTTCATTTAAGTCAATTAAATCTTCTTCAAAGCAAGTTTCAACATAGCATATTAAAGTTATTATTGTAATGTTATTGTTGTGCAATATTCAAACTAAATTTTCACAGTTCCAGAATTCTCTCTTGCCGAACGACCCGAAATAAATGTCATGATCTACAACCTATAAAAACAACAGCTTTAGATTCAAGGCTTCAGACTCTCTCCTAAAGAACTCTAAGCATGTTTACAGTTGAATAACATACACGTGATGGTTCTAAGACGTCTAAGGTTAAAAACTATGAACCCACAGTGTTCACATCTAATACTGTGAGAACATACAATTGATGGGTGTTGCAGGGATTTGTAAGAAACGGTGCTTCTGGTAAGGATTGTTTTCAAAAACTAGAATTAAAACAACAGCAATAACAACATCTAGATCCTTGCGTTCATAAGGACTATACAGTCATCGTTATACGTCCTACTCAGTTATGTTTTTTCTTCTTTCAACAATTGATTTACTAATATTTTACGAACGATTTGGCGTTGTCATGCGAACAGCGGCTCAGCTGGAAAGCCTGATATATTTTTCTCAGTGAGTCTCCATACAGGTTGTCACCGTGCTACTGCTACCACATTTTTTCTTACAAAAGTGCAATTTCTCCAAGAATTACAAACTACATGTTTTATACTTAAAGACGAATATCAAACGATAGCAAATAAAGAAATAAAATAAAATAAAATGCGAGCAGCTTGCACAGTTGTCTACAGCAATATTCGTAGCCTAATAATTCATCTTCAAACCCTTCATGAAAATGCGACGTAATTTGTCATATTTTCTTTTCGCAATCTGACCAATACGGCGTTGGATAGAACTTAATAATTTCAACTTTCTTACCATTCACATAGAAGGCATGTAAGACGCGTACACTTTCTCAAATATACATATCCTCATTCTGTCTCCGTTCTCGATCTTGGTTAAGGAGGAAAACAACATGGGGGGCTAAGCAAAAGGTAAATAGCAAATATACTGCTTTAACATTTATGAAAGGCAAAATAAGACTCTTGCACAATCTGCAGACAAACCGAGACGCTATCTGTCTGAACAATATGGAAAGGGAATTATGACGTAATTTCTTTCTCAAGTTATGCAAACCAAAAATAATTCGTATAATAAAATCCCGAATAAATGTTATTATTCGACGCATCGTGTCTCTCCTCAATGCTTTTTTACCCTAATGGGTTTTTAAGAAGCACACCGACAGCATATATTAACGTTGGAGACTGGTATGTACAACAGGCGTAGGGAATCAGTGTCATCAATAATGAAGTAAGAGTAGGCATAAATAGATGTGATTTATTGAAAACAGCAAAAATGGCAGAAAGGAATCGAGGAATTAAGGAATCAACGCGCACGTTTTTTACGCATCAGTCATGACTTCCGGAGCAAACTCACGTCACGTGATCCACATGCTGAAGTTTGGCGCGTGAAATACTTGACTGCAATTGCCGACGTTTCAATTCAGTTAAAGCTACATTTTTTTCAAACGTTTTGAATAATCCTCACGTTCCAACTCTTTACTAAGAATTATTATGAAAGAATTATTAAACACTTCAATGTTAGGTTTATGACAACTGAACATCCATTGTCTTCAAAACGATCCTAGAAAATCTCTGGAACATACTTGTCTATGTTTTTGGTTTTCGCTTTTTTTAATGCAATAAAAGGCAAAAACAACAGCAGCAACAATAAATACAAAGAAAAATCGCAGGCTATAAATTAAGATAAAATAATTTATGTAAAAACGTTTAATAGGTCAAAATAATCTGATGCCTTTGTTTGCCGGGTCGTGCAATCGCCTAAGAAATAAAACATGGACTAGCGCATTTCACAAAGTAAACTAACTCAAGGAAAATAGAGCTATCACCTGCTAAATCCTTAAACAAACAACAAACAACTTTTTTATTTCACAAGTCCATGATTTTGTGTACCCAAGGCAACGAGTTAGACGTCAATATCAACAGGTGTTTCGTTTACTTCCGCTGTGATTGGTTTAAAACAGGAGCTGTAGTAGGACCTAACAAATCTGTACAGTAATAAAAGCAGCAGTAAAAAAGAGAAAATAACAGCAATTAAAACTAGGATTGAATACTTTCCCTATCGACTTATTAAGACACAGATGTATTCAATATTTTAGTCCTGAATTAATGTTTCATCGTTTGGCTTTGTTTTTGCATTGTGTTCTCTCTTTTTCCTACTTCCTAAAAACGTTTATTTAATTTCTTCAGTACACCACGCGTTGCTTATAATAACAAGCTTTAATAAAGTCTGATATCAAGTACATTTGGCGCAAACAATCGATCACAGTCTTGTTCAAGTCCTTTCATGCACGCAACAATATGAACAGTGTGAACACTGGTTCGCTGAAGAACTTGCATCTAACACAGGATGCCATTTAAGATGAGAACTAACAAAACATTATCATTAATCAATTAATTACAGTACATCAATAATAACCTCTTAAACATACGCAATGTTCAGTGGCTTAATTTGACAATATATCAACAGGAAATAAGAAGCCAAAGAGGGATTTAAGGTTAGAAATATTTCATAATTATGTCCAGTTTCACAGAGCTATTCCAGTATTCTCCACTGCAGAGTGAAGCTCAGGATGTTGATTTTTTTCGAAACATAGCCCCCTTCACGAGATCGATAAGCACTGAAATGGAAATCATCATAATCGTCATCTATCACCTCATAGTTCTCTGAGCAATCAAGTCTAGCTGTTTCCACGTGTTGCCAGTCATCATCCTTATTGCCCCTCTCCCTTATCAGGCCACAGAACACACACAAGGGATTTCCACTTCCTTCTGTCCTCGGATAACTTGCCAGTTCTAACTGTGCCACCAGTGGTTCATTATTATTAATATTTTTAGGGGGAGGGCACTAACCCTTCTTTCCAATACACTGGTGACTCCATATCAAACTAATTCTGAATGAGGCCAAGTTTCCACTTTCAGCGCTACTGATCTGGTAAAGGAGACTATGTCGTGTCCACACCAACAGTCTCAGCGTCACCCTGCCGTGGACAGTGCCATATGGTTTTTGAGGTCTTTTGGTTAAAAAGAAAAAGCATTCATTAAAGAGCTACCATATCCTAAAGACAAGAATAAGCTGTTCAACACCAGCTTTTTGGGTGTTTTATTCCACTTGCTACGACCAAATCAAGAAAATCAGCTAATTTTAAAAGAAGATTTTCCTTATTATCTCCCTTCAAGCGCACCTTTTTTTTATAAACTGAAAGTGCTTTTATGCATGATCGCCAATAAAAAATATTCCGACAAGACTTTTGGCTTGTGAGCATTAAAACTTCTCTTTTAGTGAATATTACTCCCCAAAAAGCAGGTTTTCTCAGCAATTGACCTAGTCATTGTTATCATACAGATTTCTGGAATTATGGTCACAAACCTCGTGCAGTTTGCACTACAATTAGTGTCTGTCTATTTTTACTCAGGAGCACCTCAACCCAAACACAGCCCTGAAGGGACTATTCTATTTGGTGGCCTATTGCCGTAACATTAGAATTCATTTTTTTCTTGCCCAAAGGTCAAGACTAGTACATCCAAACTAGCCTCTTCCCGTGACGTGAACAAGTCTAGCACTTACATGACCGTTGTCCATGACATATTCATGACCACAACAGAACATTGTCAATGACATACGCATGACCACAACAGAACATTGTCAATGTCTTCCTCACTCATGACCACACTATAATATGTGCAACACTGATTCAAATGGCAGGAATGAAGGGGCATAACTCATCTATATAAACCCAAACAAGGAAAATACAACACTGGACTCTGACTTTACACATTTGGAGGTCATCGTAAAAGTAAATAAAATAATACATTCTCGAGTGATTTCTTTAAAGGGCGCATCATAGAAATATCATTCACACCAATGATAAGAATATGATACAAATTTCAGGGCTTTTCATTTGCACATTATTTACAAAGTTCACAAATAGCTAACCACTTAAATTAGTAATTAGCGATTCAAAATGAAATGCGGCATACACCAAGAATCTACATCGTATTTTCTTAAAATGGATTCAACAAGAGTATAAAAAAAACAGGAAACGTGGAGAAATTACAAGAAGGCATTGTATTACAAACAAAACCAACTCAATCACAGCAAATGTAGACTTTGAAGGAATTGTTCTTGTTTTTATTTCTCTGCAAAATTTGGGGAACATGAAAGAAATCTTGAGGGATGCGTATATAAGGAAACCGACCACAGAATGGTACGGGTGAGCTGTGGTATGCGGGAATCAATACAAGCGGATCATCCAGTGATTTTCCACTGAATTACAGACCGTCGTCTGCTTCTTGAAGGCAGAGAGATTTGTTCATATTTTTTGTTCACTTTACAGTAATAGTAATAGTGATGTATTCAGTTTTTTCCACTCTACAGTATTACTGATGTATTCAGTTTTTTTCACGTTTCAGTATTAGTGATAAATTCACTTTTTTCACTTTTCAGTATTAGTGATATATTCACTTTTTTCACTTTTCAGTATTAGTGATATATTCACTTTTTTGTTCACTTTTCAGTGCGAGTGATTTGTTCACTTTTTGTTCTCACATCCTGCTTCAACACGTTCACAATAATTTCCAACAGGTACTGGCATCTCTTTTCTTTACAGGTAGAACACTCTCTCAGTGGAATTGTCTTTGTGCTACCTGGATCTTCCGGGACATTATTCCTCTGTACAGAATATCTCTATCCTGTTGGAGATGTGTGACCGGCTGACCATACAGCAATGCTGAGCATCATGGAAGGAACGTTTCCTGTTGGAGATGTGTGACCGGCTACGACCGTACAGCAATGATGAGCGTCATAGAAGGAACGTTTCCTGTTGGAGATGTGTGACCGTCTATGAACCATACAGCAATGCTGAGCATCATAGAAGGAGCGTTTCCTGTTGGAGATGTGTGACCGGCTATGAACCATACAGCAATGATGAGCGTCATGGAAGGAACGTCGTCGAAAGTGCAGAACCCACAAGCTTTGCTTCGATCGCTGACACAGACATGGGTGCGACACACGTATCCATATCCGAGTAACGCAGATGCAAACACATGCGTCCCAATAGTCGGATACCCATTCTTGTTTGGTATAAGTTTTCCCGTGCTGTTATGAATTCTTCATTCCTCCGACAGAAATTAGAGGAAGATTATTCTCCCAGCTAGCTCAAATTTGGAGATCATAAATCTGATACACCTTTCTCAATATTTAAACAGATTGAGGGGTTATTTTTCCGACGCGACGTTTTAATATGATTCCGTCTTTGCTAACAGAGCTTGTGAGGGTAACATGCTGATACTTCGAGGTTATAATGTACGCCTGGGAAAAAAGCTATATCTTTTTAATGGTATTTATACGCACCACTAAGAGAGCCTCGCACTTTTTCGTTTCAGTAAGTGCTTATCCGATTCACGAACAGTACACAAGAGCAGGGCATCTGAGTGTTGAACTTTGTGCGGACAGCCAAGACATAGCATTTTATCACATTTATGCCCACCACTTCTACTTTTTCTTTTTGAAACGCAAGCCAGACGTGATCAACACAGGGAAACCCAGAATTTACATCGCATTTTCGATTTGGCCCCGTATACCAAGTTTGAAATGTGCATTTCCAAATTCTAGTACAACCTACGGAAAAATCCCCACGGCCCCCTTCTATTCTGGAGCCAAAAATGCTGACAAGAAAAACTAACAAAAAGAAAGGAGAACATTACAGCCCGGGTTAAAAACCATGAACATCGAGGCAATACATTTGCTGACCCTGACATTAGTAAGAAAACACCCGTTAATTATTCAGCTGCTGATGTTACGGGTTAATGATGCTTACGTACGCCGTTTATGACGTTTGTGACGTCGTGCAAGTTTCATGGAAACAAGTGTCAGGGGAGCGCCCTAACACAGTGTGCAGACTAGATTTGACTTGACTTAGCGCCTTCCCCGTTTTAGTGCTCTGACGAGAACGCCTCGGCTGCCTCTCTTATCCTTGCTGTGAGATTTATCCAGCGTTTTCGATTTTGGGCCATGAGTTTCAGGTGTTCTAGGTCACTTGTATTCGTTAGTTTTAGTGGGGTTGGCAGGCGAGAAACGTCTTTGTTCTAGATTTAGTGTGTGCGAAATTAGCTTGGGACATCCGTTTACTTAAGCCACAACCACGTGACCACACACGATCGGACGTGTTGATAAACGCAGCATATTATATATTATGCATGTTATTAAATTGCAGCGTACACACGCGCATAAATATAAAGTTTCTGTAAAAAGGATCATTAGAAAGTCATAGGGCAGGACTCAGGGGCAAGAGATTCTGGATAAAATGCGACTTGATGGCATGATATCTAAAGAATGGCGTAAATCTATGTTATGCACGTGCTACATTTCCTGTTGGTGTATGCATGTGATTATGTCACATGTGTATCACATGTCAGGGATTCTTTCACAACGCCACGAACGGATACGTCCTGTAGCAAAGTGCCTAGGCTTGGTTGGTCAAATTATTATGGTAGGCGCCTTTCATACAGAAGCAAGGGGATGATACCAAGATTCGGATGCAAACCGCCCTTCAGATTCACACCTGAGTTAATCCAGCTTCCCTCTGGGGCCTGACTGACGGCGACACAAGAGGAACGAGTGTTATGAAGCCCCCCATCACCTCAATGAATCCTGGTCGACGGATGCTTAGACCGCGAACTTGACTCCGAACTATAGTAAGTAAAGTTCCTTCAAGGCCTATGAGGCCCATAGAGCCGGAGCTTATCTCGGTTCCGATAGCGTGAAGTGGAACAGATAATTTTTACTTCATCTCCTAGGCAGGACGCTTGGTTTACTTCACTAGCGGAATATGCCGGTACCCAATTCGCACCGGGGTGGGGACAGGAAAATGTCTCTCCTAAGGACACAATATGGTCACCTCCCGGATTCGATTCGAAGCCTAGACCCTTGGATTAGGAATCCAACGCTCTAACCATTCGGCCACCGCGTCCCCAACTATAGATGCTCGTTATAATACACGAGGTCTGGGAGTGCTAACTGGAGGACAATGAGGGGGTATTGGGAGGGTGGGGAGGACTGGGAGGATTGGGAGGACAGGGAGGAATTGGAGGACAGGGAGGAATGGGAGGATTATGAGGACCCCTGTCCAGCACTAACAAAGGGGAGTAATAGGCGACCTGAGCGCTAGAACAGTTATTCACGACAATGTCATTGACCGCTTGAGACCTTAACAACAACCCCCACAGGGGAAGCCATCAACAGTATGGACATCCTAGTGTGGAGAGAAAAAGCATGTTTCACCGCGGTACACAAACCATGCTGCTCATCGATTTTCAAGGATGGCTTTACTGTCGCTCATGTGAAGCTCCCGATTTTCACGGCGTTTTTTTCTCATCGCTTAACGAGCTCTCTTCACTTTATGCGCTTGGCCTTCATGGATCAAAGTCCACCAATGGACGCGGTCAGACTTTAAGACTGAATTCATCGCTTATACATCCTTGTCTGAGCAGAGCACAAGCGCCTTCCTAGATAGCTTTCCGATGCATTAACTTGTGCGATAGCTCCAAAAGTCCGTTTTCTTCATGTTTGCAACAATGTAATGGATTTATTGACTGTCATTCCGCCATTGTTTGCGCGATTAAGCATGAATTAGACTCCAACTTGAGACTAATCCGAGTTGGATTGAAAAAACCTTGGAGATTCAAACCGCGACAGGTTTGAGAAAAATAAAATACCCGGACTGCTGCGTTCTCATGAATTAAAAAACAACAATAAAAATAACAAATATTTGATTTAATGGCCCTTCTCCACTTTCATTTTTCTCAAAAAAGCTGTTAACTTGAAGTAAATCTCCGTTGAATTAAACATTGCACAAGGACCTGAACAGTTTGCGCATGTAAATCACTATTGCTGGCTGTTTCTATTTTTTATCGACCGATAAACGTACGCCCATAATGACTTTTATTTCAACCATGGATCTACGAGATGTCTTCATGGATGAACTTTTAGGATTTTGATATTTTCAAGGAAAACCTTCGCACTTACACATGCCGCTCCCTCGTTAGTCTTGCCCGTTTCAGCATATTACATAATGTTGTTTTTATACCTATTTGCGCTTCTTTAATACAAAACACCACGTAATTTACGTACGGGGGTGTTCTAAAACCGTGCCAATCTTTAAAATAGAAATGACATCACGGGAAAGCTTCATTTTATCACGTTCCGAGTAAACAAGAAGCAAACGTGAACTCAATTTCTGGGAGCTAAAAACACTAATGGAAACAGACTGAAACACCCAAGTTCTCCTTTGTCCTAGATACCATGAAGTCATAGCGTCGGACAGACTTGCAGCCCGAGGCACTGTCTGCCTGGCTCCAATGCTCAGGAGGATAAAGACAAAGATCGAATCTTTTCATCTTTTCTCGCCCCACTTTCCACCTCTCCCACTCCTTTCCATTAAGTCTACTTCGGGCGTCTCACTCCTCCAGAGTGCTCTAGAAAGGGAGTTAAATTGACGTCTCTTTAGATGGATACTAGAAGCACGGCGCTTCCAGAAATGGTTCCTCATCTCCGTGGTTCTTTCCACTGCTTGGTTTTCAATGGCTCTTCTTCTGGCAGCTCCCCGGTCGCCGGTGATGGAGACAAGAGCCAATAAGCCTAGAACCCGCTTGGGGGACACGCCAAGTGGGGCTTGGGCCAAACTTCAGCTCTCGTGTCGCACTGCTATACGTGAGCGTAAGTTGACGGCACAGTGGCTTCTGATGACTTTCAATACCCTGAACCAGGTCGCCGGCGAGCTGAATCATGCCTTGATGAGGGAAGCCGCGGATGAGTTCAGTGACGTCATAAGATTGATTAGCACTCATTTCCCCAGCCACGCCTTCTGCCCAGTAATTGCTATTATCTCAACTTTCAGCTGCGGCAAACGGGGCCCACCTTTTCTTTCTCCTACTCCTCACCTTTCTGCTTTTCCTATTCCTTCTCCGTTTCAACCCCGTACCTCGCTCCGTCTCCCTCTCAAAACGAACGCCTTTCCTCCATATCCTCAACGCCTTCAGAAAGCTGCCATTTTATCGACGTCTTCTTCTCCATGCTTAGATCTCCACCAGCGTCTTCTCCTTGAGTTCCAGCGTCACCTGTCTACACCGTGGAGTCGTCATCAGGTAGGCAGTGAATCTCTGGGCTCGTGTGCTCAGGACTGACGTCGTTGCTGTTCGCCGAGCGGTCGTAGATGGGCATCTCCCTCAGGGAGAATTGCTGCTGGAATGGACGACGTTGCCTCGGGTTGGTGGTACGCCGAAGCCCGGAGAAATCGGAGAGAGGTCTGGCGAGTGGGATGCGCATCTCCGACTGAATGTCACTCCGCTGTTTAGCTGTGGCCGAGCTCACGGACCGTGCTATCAGCTCTGGGAGGGTGTCCAGATTCATCTGGGCGGAGAAGGGATTGGGGAGAGAGAAGATAAGAGGTGTTGTCAGAATCGGTTATATGACGTACATGTGAGATGGAGTGGATGATGGGGAGGGGGAAAAAGGGGGGGGGAGAGTTTTTTAAAAAGAATTTTGTCACATTAGAAGATGTGTAAGTTAAGGGGTTGGGAGGGTCATGAACATTGTAAGAGGGAATGGCAAGATATGAGCTTGGGAAAACGAGAGAGAGAGAGAGAGAGAGAGAGAGAGAGAGAGAGAGAGAGAGAGAGAGAGAGAGAGAGAGAGAGAGA